>JALIZH010014405.1:0-18774 GCA_030522465.1 Rhipicephalus appendiculatus
ACCGACCCTGTCTCAATTGACGCAGGCGTTCGCCGAACACACTTTGGAATTTACGAAGTGTCCTTCAATTTTTTCGTAGACGTTAAAAGGTATTAAGTGCACCCCCCACACAAAGCTTGTGCCTTCAACACAGCTGTGTGTCACGTAAAATGGAATAGGTGGGCATCTTATTAATAAAATACACGCTGTTAGTGCACTTACTCGCGCATTTGCGCTCGGCTCCTAGTTTTTTCTATTAGAATTAATATTATCCACCCGCGGTGAAGCTGAAAACACCGCACCGGCAAATTTCCCGTGGAACGTTGTGATCGTCGCAGACAGCGTCAAGTAATATCCTCCTGCGCTGCTTGTTTTGCCATCCGTAGACGACGTAGTAGTGCCCAGACGCGTTTTTACAATCGGAGAGCGGGTACTTTTTCGCGGTTTATGCCTCAGAGATGCAGCTTGCCCTGTTTACTTGGTGCAACCCAATCGCTCCTCGGCAGACGAGCGTCTGGGTGCGAGAGTATCCGCTCGGCTCACCAGCAAGCAGGGAACGAGACTAGCGTGTTCTCGTGTATCCTATACAAGGCTATGCTCTGCTTTGCCATCGTGCCTGGTTAGCCGAGTGGTTAGAACTCTCGCCGTTGGATCGTGGCTAAGCGGGTTCGAATGTCGCCTGAACAAATAATTTTTCGCCATGAAGTTCTCTATTTCTCTGTCTTTCTTCCTCTATCTCTCTGCACTCGTTCTTTCGCCCATGAAGTTACTGCATCATTCGCCGCAAAAATCGGCGCACGTCGTCTGGTAGCCAAGCAGAAGAGGAAGAAGAGGAAGGCGATCAAGAAGAAGAAATTATGCGTGGCGGTTAATGATGATGACCATTTTCTTTCTACGACACCACACGCCCAACCTCAACCTTATGAGTTTTACAGTAAAACTGTTGCCGTGCATAATACCCCGTCTTGAGTATCCGTCTTTCGTGTCAATGCTCATCATGACTAAATTTAGTGACCTACATTTTGACACAAACTTTAAAGGGAGCATTAAAGTGAAACACTCAGTTTAGACCGATAAAATACCCTTTGTTCAATTAGAGAAGGCAAATTTAAGGGACACACTTTTATGTTTAAATTGCGCCACAAAATCATGCACAAGATTGCCAATGTGACGTTGCTGATTTCAATCCGTTTTTTTTTTGTATTTTTGCCACATTGGCTTCATAAATTTACATAAGCTTCGCACGTTAACGTTCTCGTTCCGTCATAGGATGACGCACTGCATTTTCACCGATCCGATTAAGCGATGAAGCGGTAAACGCCATCAAAATTTATGACGCTACAGCGAGTTGGCGCGGGAACTTCAAAATAGCGTACCACCTGCATTTTTTTTTTTTTTTGCGTGCTTTCTGGCTTACCAAGCATCGTCTAGCGGCAAGCGTTGTGCTTAAGGGGGTAATTTAGTAATGTGAAGGAAATCATTTTACTTTTTAGTATACCTTTAAGAAGGGGTCAGTCATGTTTTGAAGGGGAACAGCATATATAGGCACGGTTTTTGACAACATTCGAACCTCAAGTGTGTCGTTTTTTGTTGATGTTGTTGTTATCGTTCCTTCTACAGTACCCCCCTAGCCTAGCGCCTAACGTGCAAAAGCACGTTAGGCGCTAGGCTAGTCGGCCTCTCCGGTCGTCACGGTGTGTCATGTAGTCACGGTCCATCATAAAAACTGGTATGCGCCACAATGGGTAAATGCCACAACTCGCTACCGGTCCGCTAAAAATGAAGAAGGCAACAGTTAGCCCAAATAATAGTGGGCGTTAGTGGAGCGGAAACACCTTTCCTTGCATGCCGCAATGAACTGAACCCGGGCTTCGTAGGGAAGAAGAAGAAGAAGAAGAAGAAGAAGATGCACACTAGGGGTGGTGCTTCTTCGGAAAACTGCATTTCGGCGCAGTTTTCCAATGACGTTAGCGGAGCGGAAACACCCTTCCCTATATGCCCGGTGTCACGCTTGGCACTAGTTCCTCATCAAAGAGACCTATCTCAAAACACTGCATGCTTCGCCCCTCCCCGTGTCTCACGTTAGTGGAGCTCAAACACCGATCACTAGGTGCTTCGCCCCTTCTTCAGTCTTTTTTTTCTGCATTTTAATTGGTTTCTTGTACTGTAACGTTTGCTACGCGGGTGAGTCATAAAATTTTTCGTCGCATACGTAGACACTTTGAAAAAAAAATGCCCCCCACCTCCCCGAAGGGAATCGTGAGGAAATGCGAATGCATTTCGCGCGCGCTTCACTCCATTTATATATGGTGGTTGTGGTTCGAAGAAGGAAAAAGGCGCCTAATTTCTGCAGCCCGGTCGGGAGCACGGCGCAGCACCTGTTTTTTTTTTTTTTTGCTTTTTTTATTTTTATTTATTTATTTTTTTATCGCGGGACCTCCGCCGAGCTCCCGCGATGCGAGCGCCCTCACACACCAGAGCACGCTCCTCCTCTCCACTCACTCTCCGCTACTCCGACCGCACCACCTGCTCCGGTTGCTAGGGGCGAGGATAAGTGCGCGCGCCCGCAGCTGTTGCTATGGGAGAGGGAGTGAGAGCGGAGAGATAACACCTGCCGCGGACAACGCCAACCCCGCACAACGCCGGATGCCTGACATAGCCCGACTAAGAAATGCATTCGCATTTAAAAACATTTCTGAATAGTACATTTGGCTACAATGACGCAAACGTCGACCACGCAACGATGAGAAGCAGCAGTCGTTTCTACTTACCAGCCTTCCACGTACTTATTGGTTGAGACCAGGCGTCGCGTTGCGTGTTTCGTTCACTGTGCCGCAATGTCTTTCACGATTCCATTTCGATCATCGTTCTCTCCTTTCATTGAACAGGTGTTTTCAAACGACGGGCTGTTGCCGAGAAATCTGCTGTTCTCAAAATATGTCGTCACGGTAGGCGAGTATTCTATAACAAAGCTCCATAAATGATTTGATTTACCGCCCGTATTCTCATACACTTTTATCTAAAGTTATAAAGCCACGATAACAGATGTAGCGTGATTATGCCACGCATTGAAAGACGAAGTGGTTTCCACTCGTGGTTTTCTGAACGTGTGTCGGTTTTACGCGCAACGAAATGCGCTTATTATGGATCGGTAGTTGACACTCCTCTTCTTAGCTGATGTTATGCCATTACTACAGTGTCATGTCATTGTTAAATGCGAAGCATTTCCGTTGCGTACTGCAAGTACTTTGAGTTTTTCTATCTACCTATCTATATATCTAGCCGCCTACGTCTGGATGCTTTTGTGGTCGTCTCCTTAACTTGAGGTCGACCAAAGTTAGTATGGCAGGGTAAAAGGATTTGAGGAATACGTCTGGCTGGTCGTGACTTGAATAACGTGAAAACCCCGTCGCGTAAGTCGTCAAACTAATTTCTCCAGACACGTGTGGCTCATACCCGTATACCACGGGCCGCGGTATACGGGTGTGCGCCACAGGAGTTTGACAATTTATATCTACCCACGAACGGCAAGAACAGACATTGGTAATTTAAATGCGAGGGCGTTAAGAGAAACTGACATCGGTGGCGTTGACACCTGGTAATTTAAAGGCGACAGCGTCAAGAAAAACTGACATCGGCGGCGTTGACGCGACGAATGCAAACAATAGAAATCAGAGTTCCAGCAGAAATCGAACCCAAGCATTCTGCGTGGCAATCAAGTATTCATAGAGCCACGTCAGGTCTCTAAACGGCTTTGGAAAAAGACCATATGCAGGCATAATGTTGGTGACACGTTCCATTGTGGTTGCAGTACTGGCTAACTAATTTTTAAAAACATTACATACGTACTCCTATGATAAAGGAGTCATGTCGGGTTAACGTCAATTGTATACTTAAGCGTCATCCACTGTAGTTGGTTTACGTAGCCCTATTCAGGGCTACCATCCTTGCAAGCACAAGCTCTACATATCAGCTTACGGCCTCTGGTGTTAGCAATACCCATTTTACTGTTGGCACCGTTACACAACTGTTAAACAACTGGTTATATGAAACATATGCGACTGTTCAACATATGTCAGTGTGTGCAACGTTTGTACATATCTTTAGCATGATTTCATAACGTTTCGCAAAATAAAAAAAATTACAACCCAGTTACAACTCAACCCCGGAGTAGCAGCTCGTTGTCGGCGTTGCCGTTCTGCCGCTGCTTCCCGAGCTCTCGCCTCCGGGCTAGCTTGCTGTATGCGTAGACGTTCAGCCGCCGCATGCGGCGTTCTGGCCTCCGGAGTAGCAGCTTGTTTTCGGCGTCGCCGCTTTGCCTTTCGCGGCTGAGAGCGTTTTCACGATCGTTTTCATCCATGGCAGAAACAGAACGTGTGGTCTGGAACGCGCGTACTAATTTTCATCGTCATCACCGTCATCGTAATGACGTATAGCGGGTACCTTGCATGTGCTGTGCCCTGATGGCAGAACGAGAATGTGTGGTCTGGAACGCGCTAATTATTCATCATCATCATCAGCGTCATGGTCATCGTCATGACGTATAGTGGGTACCTTGCATGTGATGTGCTGTTATGGCAGAAAGAGAATGTGGGGTGAGGGATGCGCTTATTATTCATCATCATCAGCGTCGTCATCGTCATCGTCATGACGTATAGTGGGTACCTTGCATTTGCTCTGTCGTGATGGCAGAAAGAGAATGTGTGGTCTGGAACGCGCTTATTCCTCATCGTCATCAGCGTCATCGGCATCACCGGACGACGGACTAGCCTAGACCCTAAAGGTGCTTCGCACCTAAAAAAAAAATTGACGCAGCTTCGCGCTAGTGGTGTCCAAGCCTGAAAGGAAGTACGGAGCTGGGCAGCCTTCTTTATTTCACTGCGGTTTTCTCTTTCTTTCCTCCTCTCTTTCATTATTTTTGTATTTTCCAGTTCTTTGTTTTCACTCTTTATTTCTATTTATTTCCACTTTGCATTCTATCTTTCTTCCCTTCTTTCTCTATCTTTCTATTTCTCGTTTGGTTCCTCTTTTTCAGTTTCTATACATGGTTTTGCCTGCATTACGCCAAGCGACGTCAACATACGACAACCCGGTCCCCTAAAGAGCTTCGCACTTAATATCATTATCAAGGCGCTCTGAGAACAACACGAATAAGACTTCTCTTTGGCGCGAGCGCTCGCTCAATGTGCCACAGTTGGATATGCCATATGTGGTTTTGCCTGCGTTAATATCATCATCAAGGCACTCGGTGAACAAGAGGAAGAAGGCTTCTCTTCGGCGCGAGCGCGCGCTCAATATGATACAGATGGCTACGCTATATGTGGTTCTGCCTGGCTTACGCCAAGCGAAGACGACAGCATACGACAGCCCGGCCCCCTAAAGAGCTCCGCACTCAACGATTATCCTGTAAAACTGTCTAGCTCTTACGACAGGGGAAATCAGGAATACATATACTGGAAAAAGCGTTTTTAAATGTTAAATAATCTCTTTAGCCTTTCTTTTGTTGTCATTCGCTGCGTAAACGCGTTAGGTGCAGAAACCATTCAAAGAGACGCAGCAGAGAACTTACGTAATACTCAATAATTTAGATATTACGTGCATACATATAAATGTTCAAATGTCTGGAAGCACAATGTGCGCATTGCGCTTATTTGAAACGTTTACAACTCAAATACTTTCTTACTGTCACGTGCACAAGAACGCATATCATTAGAGCGAAAACGCTAAGCTTCAGTTAAATTAGTCATAATTATATTTACCATGCAGTGTTACATTTCTCAGGAAGCACGTCATCTGGCCATCTCATAATAATAACTGATGGGGTTTAACGTCCCAAAACCACGATATGACTATGAGAGACGCTTACGTGGAGGGCTCCGGACATTTGGACCATCTGGTGTTCCTTTAACGCGCACTGACATCGCAGAGTACACGGGCCTCAAGCATTTCGCCTCCATCGAAATGTGACCGCCGCGTCATCGATCGAACCCGCGACCTTCGGCTCAGCAGCCGAGCACCATAACCACTGCTCCACCGCCGCGGACTCTGGCCATCTAATGCCAAGCTGCTCAATACCCCCCGCAACCATTCATATCTTAGCTTGCCTTCCAGGCAAAATGTTCACACACTCCTAATCGAACTGCTGGACTTGCGACAAGTTCGTCGGATAGTTCCCGCGGCGAAGTCTTACCGCACGGCTGCACTCGGTCAGGCGTCTGTTCCGCACAATGTGGATCTTCCCTCCATGCTGACTTTATGATGACATTACGCTGCGCTCTGCGCATGCGCGAATTAAATTTTGAAGCACAGACACATTCTAGACTGAATGGGCGTTTACCTCTTGCACCGTTACTCTACTGCAGCTAAACGAGTTTAGTTCAGTATGCCTCGTATGAACTAGGACGCCTGCAGTAGTTACGACCGTAATTTAAAGCTTATTATACGCTTTACCAGAACACGCGCGCCCTTGCTTCATTACACAACGAAGCAGATGCAAGTCGGACAACGCGGATTCATTCAACCTAGCAATAAAAAGGCAGGCCTGTTGTTTTAGTCGGCCGCCAGGAAATGTCACGTAGCACTACGGTGTCTGGGTGCAAGACTAATAAATTTCACAAAAATGCTTCCAGAGTCGTGTTTACAAAAGCTCGCGCTTGGCAGAACGCATGTGATATGAAAAAGCCTAAAATGCTTCACTGGAGACAGTGTACCCCGCTTTCTTCTCCAAGTTGAAGCAACCATAATATCTACGACAAAGTCAAAAGGCGAAGTTACCCTTCCAGGAATCTCGTAGCGATTTCTTTATGCCAACATTTTCATGAAGAGGATATGGTGACCGAAAGGGTCACGTACTTGTCCCGCTGGTGCAAATTGTCCGCTACGAACAAAATCGTTTGCGTAAGCGCCCCTATTTTCCACGCAGCCGTGAACCCCGTCATATGCCAGGTGCGACTGCCAGCATTGAGGAAAAGCCCAATACTTAGAGTTCCACGTGAACCACACTAAATATCTGCGTAAGAAAGGAAGGAAAAACATTTATTAACAGAAAGGGGTCGGTGGTGTGGGGCCAGCTTAGTCCGCAAGTCTCATCTAGCAGTGCTGTCTGAGGCCTCCTGATAGGGAATTGTCATAAGGTGCACTTCTGTGTCTCAGTTAAATTCTTTTCCTGGTGCCACCGGTCACATAAGATCAACGTTGGAAACGCCGGTCGATAAGCGATAACTATCCTCCAACGAGAGATGGCTACAATAGCCAACGCATTATACACTTTATAACGTGTACGTTGGACAGATATTGAACATTGAACAGGTCGTGAACTGCGCGAGAAAGCGCACCGACAAAGGGGCAAAAAAAGGCAAACCAATACAGCGTGTCTCGTACAGTTAATGCAACTTCAACCAGATAGCTCATCCGGCTATCATGTCCTTATGTTTAGTAACAAAGAGCACAGTTTATCACATATAGTGAGATCTATATAGTAATTACTAGAGACCAGATTTTCGGCAAGTGCCTATTTTGTTCATTGCGCTCCTATCACGCCACTTTGGTATATGAGCATGAATTAGATGTTAAGATGGGCTTTTATAGAGCTTTTATGGTGTCTATAAATGCCCATTTTGGCGTTTGTACGTAAATGCACGTAAATGCCCTATATCAAAATCGGCGCCCATATAAACACTATTCAGCCTCAAGTTTCGCTTTCGAGTGCAGTTTCAGACCATTATGCATGTTACCGGGCTACATTGACTGTTCCGGAACTGTATCGGGTTCAACCTACTCCACTTGTTCAACCAACTACCCGGCAAACAAAATCCAAGGGCCGTGTTCCTGAAGGCACCTTCTGGCGTGCGCTCGTTCAAGGAGAAGTTGCCGTCCGTACCCATTCCGCCAGAGCCCATTGTCACAAGTTGGCCAACATGGCTAGGAAGCTGTTGGGTATCACTACTCCTCCTTTTCGGACGTCAAGGTCGGCATTAACGGCTTTTCAGGTGGCAAGAGTGCTACAGTCAGCAAGGCTCCAGCTGTCCTCTCAGTGGACAGCCTGCAAGGAGACCTTGCCTACTTGTGCGTCAACATCAAGTTCCTCGCGAAACACTGTCAGGACTTTCGGGAGAAACTCCATTGCGAACATTGCGCTGATTCTCCATGTATACAGCAAAGAATCGCCACCGTTCCTGAAGGATCAATGTTTGAAAAGGCGCATGCGATGCTACAGTCGCTCTCGGACAGGACCTAGGAATTTTCGGATACTTAAAGAAGTTTCAGGAGTCCTTGCTCGTGAGCCCTCTATAATCCCAGTGTCAGTTAAGCCGTCGAATGCTCCCGAGTACAGCTACGTTCCAATAACATCTGTCCGACGTGGATCGTTCCTTCTCAGCGTACAAGCTCATTCTCAGTGATGGAATGACAGGAGCTACAATTTTGAACCTCGAGATGGTGGTAGTTTGCTATTGTTTGTGCAATATTCACAGTGATTGTCATCCTACGTTCCGTGTGTTCTACTAACAGATTCCTTCAAACATGTGCGCTTTGAATGGGCGGAAGTGTATTTGTTAGTGTTAGGGCACATTGCCTGCACAATTCGGATAATGTCATTGTGTATGATAATTCACGGCATAGAACGTTCCCTACGTGTACGGTTCATTATAACACACCAAAATTTGTTATGAGGCCTGCTCAAGGAACCTTTTAAGTCACATTCCCTTCAATAGCAAAAGGACGACCATAGGACACCGACTATACAAAGGGTCGGGTAGCGTTGTCCTGTAGTTTGTTCCAGGATGCATGTTCTGCTCGTTTAGTCTCTGTGGGCATAAGCGTTGTAATGGTGCACAGCCGACAAGTATGACTTGAGCAGCGTTGTGTGTTTTATTCAAATTGCATCAAGCAACTGCCTGTGTTCATCGGCACAAGAATGCTGCTGTGCACTTCATGTTTACAGCTGAACTTTAAAAAAGATGTTAGTTTGCGCAATAATTCACACTATCACTAAACACTTCGCATACAAACAATATATTTGACAAACATTACTGAAAAACCGATGCCGAAGCTGACTGGGACAACAGAGACGGCAGTGACACAAACACTGCTTGAACATCTCATTAAATAAATGTCGTATGCGCGCACACAGTGCTCAATAAAAGTCCGCAACTATTGAAATGTTTCCAACAACAATTCGAATAGCGTTCCGCAATCAAATGAAGTAGTGAATATTTAAAACATCGAATATTTTCCGAATATTTTTTGTATAATCAGCAGCAGAAGCGTAGCCAGAAATTTTTTTCGGGGGGGGGGGGGGGGGGGGTTCAACCATACTTTATGTATGTTCGTGAATGCGTTTGTATGTGTGCGTGTATATATACGCAAGCAAAACTGAAAAAATTTCGCGGGGGGGCGGGGGGGGGGGGGTTGAACCCCCCAACCCTCTACCCCCTGGCTACGCCACTGATCAGCAGCCACGGGAAAACCCCGATCGAACGTTTCAAATAGGGGGGAGTTCTATTTTCTTGCTTTAATGATTGAATTACAAAGGAGCACGATAACCAAGCTTTTACGCAACTATCGACCCTATTGTGACCACCGGATGAAGGCGTTTTAGTCTGAAACACCGTTGTCGTCGGAGCGGAAAATGCTATCAACTCGCAAACGCCATCGCGAAGTTGGCGTTTCTGCTGGCCGGGCTCTTGGTGACACATTAGGACGCTCTCTGACATGTTCTCCCTATATATGTTTACATGACTAATACAACACGCAAGGGTTGTGTTTGCATAAATTGTTCATGCAGAAACACTATTCCACACTGATGTTTGAGCAGTTTCGATAGTAAAGCCCATGCTGTGATAACTGCTTTGTTTTGTTACATTTTTAGCTGTATATGTGGCGTTTGGCTGAACATCGACAAACTTTAATGTTCTAGTTACAATTCAAAGTTTGTGATAAAGTAACAGGTCGTTGAATGCTGTAGTCACTGCTGTCTTTGATCCTACAGTGTCAAATTACATTGAAGGCTCTAGTCGCTGCTGTACACGGGCTTACCTGAGTTTACACAACCGCGGATTTTTTTGCCCCCGTTAGGATTAACCGTAATGTTCATTTCTTCAAATTTGTTAATATTTCTTTGAATCAAAATGTTGCCTAATTCTAAAACTATTCCAATAGCATTCCATTCGGATTCGTGTTAGATTAGGCGTCCTCACTGCTCGATTTACATTCGATTCGGTACTGAAAAAATTCTCTATTCGCACACCCCTGGTGATCAAAGCACAGTCACTTATGACGTCAGTGAAACAACTACCGTAGCCCCAAGCTGTGCATAGCAAATGTGCAATAGTGTCCTCTGGCACGACCAGTGATGTAGCCATGGGTAGAGGTGAGGGGGGGGGGGGGGGGGGGGCTCCTTTACAAGTTATTCATATTTGCATAAAATTATGTCATATTTGCACACGCACGAACATATATATAAAGTATGGTTGAACCTCCCCCCCCTCTTCGTCCCCCTCAACCCCGAATAAAAATTTTGGTTGCAATTCATTCACAGTGGAGCTCTTTTAGATAAACTACAGGCCGTCTAGAAGGCCCACGATATGGCAGTAAGGTTACACCTTACTGTCCCGACACGGGAGCCCCCTGCGTCAACGTAAGGGCTGATCTTCAGGACCTGAATAAAGGTCACCATACCATACGTTGCTGGGCACAACTATCTGTTTACATTGCATCTGCTTACTTCTTTCTTTGATTTTCATTTCTCGTTGTCATTTTTTATAGAAATTGCGTTTTTACTTTCTTTTGTGTTGTGTGGATTGTTTTACGCCTTGATAACTTAGAATTCGCGTCGATTTGTTTTAATATGTATTATTGTTTTGCTTTCTGTATTATTGTTGCATTTCACCCTTTTTAATTGTTTCCTTTTTTTTCGATTTCGTGTTTCCAATATGCTTTTTTTTGCTCGCCCCTTGCTTGTCCTGTATTCAATCAATACACTATCTCTAGGAGGTGCCCCTTACAGTGTTTGCTTCGGGAACTCCATTTGTAATACTTATGAACCATGTCACTTGTATTTTCATTATGTTACAATAAACTTCAAACTTCAAACAAACATCACAGCGTTCGCTACAACGTGGTCAAGATTTGGACTATTCTTTACCTGCATGCGTGAATAGCGCTTAGTCAGTTGTCGTACTATATATTTTCGTTCGAGCTTGCGCTGTCATTAAAAGTTTATGGGCTGGTCTATTTTCTTAATTTCTTTTTTCTATTTCACTCTGTCGAAAAATAAATCACGCGATAACGTCTGCGCCGTTTCCTCCCGCGTTTGTTGGAAACATGCCTGCAGCGGAGTTCACTAGACGGGTCTTCCGGCAATAAATTACATCCGGTCGACTTCATAAACACCAATTGTTTTTATAGCGCTGGGATAACCAAGTGCCGATAACGATGCTGCTCAATGTAAAATTTCATGCAATATGCTACGACTTCTTAGCGAGAATGGACAGCATGAGATGCATGCGCAGTAATAGTGCGACATTGTGCCAAACGAAATATGCAAGGCCCTAATGCCCCATCCGCTGCGTTACTATTTCAGTTGCCTCGTAGCGTCCCGTTGGGAAGCTCGCATAGACAGTGGAGGTAATATTGCATGTAATAATTAGCACGCAACCGCCCACAGAGAGAGAATCGTGGCGACGCCTAGGAAAATATTGTTTCAGCGTTTTAAACAGGTGTCCCATAGCCGCGCAGGGTCGCGGCTATTTTCAAGTGGGCACTCGGCGTCTCTGCTGAGAAAGACAGGTGATTGAGCTTGAACGATAACGTCACAAAGCGAAAAAAGAGAGGCAACAGAACACACAGAGTTTGAGTTCCATCACCGCAGCCGTCGCAATATGCGCGACACACTCCATGCAGCATGTTGCAATGCCGCTGCGAGTGAGTCAAAGGTAACCAGGCGCACCTGCGGCAAACACGTGGGCGGTCCCCAGTTGAATTTTGTAAAGCCTGGGTTATCCCTCTGTTCCTGTGCTAGTGGCTCACTTCGCAGGAGCGGCAGTCAGCGATGGAAGCCAACGGCAAATTGTGAGTGCACCACTCTGATATGAATTTCGTTTGTTGTATCATCATTACCATCATCAGCCTATTTTATGCCTAATGCAAGACGAATGCCTATCCCGATGATAACTAATTCACCGCGTCCTGCACGACCGGATTTTATTTTATGTCAACAATTTGGTAGCTCCACCTAACCTTTTGCGGTCGTCAGCTGTGCTTCGAGTCTCTCGGTATCCATTATGTCGCTCTAACTACCCATCGACTATCTGTCCTTATGACGTAACGTACACAGGCCCATTTTTTTTTCTATTAGTGTCAACTGGCATAATAGAGACCTTTGGCCTACTCTGCTGTCTTTATATTCCTTAATATTACGCCTGTTTTTTAGTTCCGCAGCTTAAAAGCTAGGCCACTTGCCAGACGCAGTTTGTACGACGTGGACGTTGATAAAGTATTGCGAAAAAAAGTAACATATGAAAAGTTGAAAGCGCAAACATGTTTTAAAGCTTACGCGAGTCGTCTGCAGCACAATTGCGCCTGGAATTTCGAGTGTCATATCGTAAAAGTTTGAGCTCATGCTCTTCATGGCTTTCCATGCGCCCTTAATTAGGTTTACGCAAGATAAATTTGAAGAGCTGCAAAATTTTATTCGCTCTGTAACTTTGTTTACTGCTGCATATCCAAGTGGGAAATTGAAATCCTGGGCTTCCAAATGGCGTTCACGGTCACCCCTTCACTACGGCCTAGAACCTGTGGCATTGCTGGTTTTCCCTGAACTAAGGACAAATTTAGAAACCGTTACAATGAAACCTTTAAAACTATGCAAACATAAAAATTCATAGCAGCGCATTGATATGTTGTAGCCGAAGTTCCCGGAAGCGTTGTCAACGAAGTTTTCACGACAAAGCTCTAGCAATTAAAGCCTTTATTACTGCTCACTAGCAGCAAGGCCGCCGTGGTAAGTGTCTCAACCAAAGCCAGCATCCGAACCAAAAAAGAAATCACTTTTCCGTCGATCTAGACCAGGTCACCTGATGGTAGTGACTGGCCCTTCGCCTACGCTTACAAGTATCATCAGGTAGGAGACCTAGTTCGAAAAGTGAGAAAAAGTAAACAAACGTGCACTCCCTGTGCTTTCGCTTTAGAGAAGAATCATGAAAAGCTGATCGCATGGTTTCAGTGATTGTTTTAATGTTATTTCTCGCTTCAAGTTCGCCAAGTTCACTAACTGGCGCAGCGGAAAGAGACTAAGGCCGAAGTACAATTAAGTTTTTTTTTCGACAAGATCGGCACGTGTTCACTCCAGATCACTGAGCGAACAGATGTCATGAACTGGCTTCAGTATTTTTTTTTAAAGCTTTCCCTTTTTTTTCTGCCACGTACCGACAGTCTCTACAATCCAGACAGTCTGTGCAATTAAAACAACCTAGACAGCCATAATTTTCCGGTGTATTACATTTCACAGCGTAAGCTCTCGTGAGCTGTAGAAAAGTAGCGCTGTAATAGAAAAAGAAAAACAGCCTTTGAGCCGGAATCACCGAAGGCATTCTGCGTACCAGTCACGCTTTCTGTCACAGGCCCACGCCAGTGCTTGAAACTTTGTAAAAACACTCTATAAGAATTTCATGTGGGGAGTAAAATCACGTTAACAGATGTAATAATATTGCGTGGCAAAATTACAGAGTCGCAACAAACTTCAGACCATGTAAACTGCGTAACGAGTGGCAGGTTTAATGCTCGATAAGGGTAACAATTCGGCTTGTGGTTGGCGATATTGTCACGTGGTCGTGACGGTGCCGAAGGCAGCAGTCGGCGTGTCTAAGATAAGACTCTTTATTTGGCCGGACTTGTGGCCGGTAAATGGAAAGTCAGGCTACAGCAAAATACACTGTCCAATGATACCGGCGAACAGAGGGTCGGCCGTCGATAAACTGATCATCGTTGGGACGTGCTGTCTTTTATACATCACGCATCGAACTTTCTAGCCTTATCACTGTTGGTCGCGCAGGCTCTGGAATAAGCTTGACTGTTCGCGTCCTGCGCGCGAACAAATCGTTACACTACAATCGCGAAGCTTCTCGACGCGTCTGCACCGGTCATTGCTGACAGTCCTTGTGGGTGTAAACCGAATACAGTAAAACTGAAACGGGAAACGCGCGTGGCAATATGCTACAAGCCATCGTACGGTTTAATGCTGCCCACTCATTATGATGGGCTCCGCCATTATCATCATCAGCCACAGCACTAAAGAGTGAGCAGTTATGTTGGTGAACACATTTACTTACAGAGGCGTCGTGGGTATATCGGTACATTGTCAAATATTGATGAATTACGCCGAAGTGGCCAATTCGCAACTGCTCATGCAGTGGGTGCCCTAAAAGAATTCACAGCCGGAACTATGGCCGCTCCTCAAACTTACGTTGTGACTGCGCTCTGTGTTCCGCACAGGACTGGCGTTTTTACTGCTCCAATACAAATCGTATATCCTGAACAGTTTTGGTGTATTCGTACTCTTTGCTCTATGGCGATTCAGAGAACTTTGCCACCAATTGGCTCTAAATCAACTTGCTTCGGCCCACACAATTTGTAAAGCCTACGTATCGTAAGAGGAATAACACGATTTAGTGGCACGCATGATGGAAACAAGGAACGCCATGGCCGTCAGATGGGAGGCACAGGCAGCCTTAGCTTCTTTAAAGAACCTCCAGTGTGCCTTGAGGAGACTGGATGATCGTCCTTTTACTCAGGAAAAGATCCAACATGGTCTCCAAGTACATCAGCCCAGAAAGCCACACGAGCCCTTTTACAATTCTTGAAGGCAACATCACTGAGCGACCGCTTGTGAAACCCTGCACAGCATGTGGTTTGCAATGTGCATCTCCTTCTCTCTCTTTTACTCCCTTATTCCCCTCTCCCCACGTGTAGGGTAGCAAACTGGACGTAGTCTAGTTAACCTCCCTACCTTTCCTATATTCCTTCTCTCTCTCTCTAGATTCACACATTTCTGGCCCCCTGGCCACGCCAGGTAGTCATAAGCTAAGTTCAACGAAAGAGCATTACTTATCGTCACGGAGCAAACTGCAAGCAAATTCGTAGAAAAAGAATTTACCTGAGGAAAAAGCTGACATGTGCGCAAGCCAACCATCAGTAACAGTGCCTCCTCAGAGACAATATTAAGTTACCTAGGTCAAGTCTTCTTTCCTGTCGTGAATTTGTCTATTTTCATAGTGTCCGCGCCTTCCTTGGTGTTTAGTGCTCTCCATCTTGGCGACCGTGTGTGTGAGTGCGCGGGTGCGTGTATGTGTGCGTGCGTGTGTGTGTGCGTGTGCGTGTGTGTGTATTTTGTAGTCCATTTATGCGCCTTCCTTGGTAACTCTCAGTGACAGTATTGTTTATCTGTACAGGAAGTACAGGGAGCCTTATTTTTATGTATAAATCACCTGCTCCGCTCGATTTGATCACATTATTACACGAAATAGTTCTAGTGGTTCTTTTTCCGTTACGGCACTTCTTGCAACAAGATATTTCACCTTGATAAATTCACAAAGCATTTCTTTCTCTTTTGTACTAAAGTCTGTGCCTGTCGAGAGCTTGTTGCCTTCCTGACGCTTTTAGATTTTGTTCGTCGCGCTGCCGTAATTCACAAATTTTTGTATTCGTGCATATGTTACATGACAGTGCATGGTCATTACTGACTTTTCCTTCCTTATTTATTGCTAATTTAAGCCATTCAATTAGCCAAGTCTATAAAGGGCACCGCAGAACGTGAACAAACACAGCAAGAAAATGAAAGAATTGTTAACACTACAGAGTAGAGAAAGCATTTGTTGTGAACGATCACGTGCAAACCTGAGCCAAGAGTCGCACGCAAGGTGTTTACAAGTTACGGCGCAACGCGGTTAAAGTTATTGCGGACAAGGAGTGTGTTCATTCATACAGCATTGGTACAATACGGTCCGCACCTGCAGTTTTCACGCCGTTCGATGGTATCCTGCCGATAGCCATCTTGTAAGTTACGACGCCGGGTTTCAACGATATCCTGTGCGCCCTCTGTACTGGCTAGTAAGGTTGGCCCGATGCCAAACAAATACCATAGAGGAAGACCAAAACGATACCCAAGCTGTGTTCTTCATTTGACCTGCACTGAAATATTAAAGTATTGCACTTTTTTTTATTTGCGCAGTTATAGCAATGCGGGAAAAAATCGCAATAAATGCGTGTTACGTTTCCTCCCTGCAACGTCTTGCGAAACATCCGCTTTAAACATGGAGCTTTATAAACAAATAATACAAATTTGAAATCGATTGCTAACCAGAACTAAAGGTGACCAGATGATCCGTCAGTGGAGCCAACGGTTTGGTGGACAGTAGCACTTCGCTATGTAGTGTTAACATTTCGGTTACTTTGTGCAACGCACTTTTTGCTTCAGCGATAGTCCTAAATACAAGAAGATCAGCTCATAAACCAGGAGTATGGCTTTTGACCAATCTAAGTTTGACTAAATTAAGTTCATTTTCCTTTTCTTTCCATTGAAGCACGCGTCAACGCGGTGGAAGCCGACGCGTTAATTATTCCATTAACTAGGAGCTCGCCTATGTTTTGCAGCTGCGGTTGTTCAGAAGCGCTTTAGCAGTGTCAGGCACAGAGATGTTGACGCCCTGGTAGCATTTATTCAGCAGATCCTAGTGTTTACGTCTGGTTTAAAACTAGACAAAAATCACTACGAACTGCTCTCTGGTGTTACGTAAAACTTGCTGAAACCGAGACACGTTGCAAGTGTTTTTTCACAAAAAAGATGACTGCAGGCTTCGCCGGAAATTTCTGGAGGAAGTAATAATATCTGCAGTTTAACGTCCCAATTCGGCCGTGTGATTATGAGGGACGCTGTAGTAGAGGGCTCCAGAAATCTCGACCACGTGGTGTTCTTTAACGTGCACTTAAATCTAAGTGCACAGGCCCCAAGCATTTCCGCCTCCATCGAAAACTCGGCCTCCGCGGCTGAGATTCGCTCCCGCGACCTTCGGGTCAGAAGTGGAGCACTATAACCACTAGACCACCGTGGCGGGTCATTCATGTATGAAGTGTTAACAAAATACGTGGACAGTAGCTTTAGCCACAGCATCTTAAGTTATCCGTGCAAGTGCCGCCTCAATTATCAACAAAGCCGTCTTCACCAGGCCGTGACCTATTTTAGCTCAGAGCAAGTAAGCGCTCGTGCAGCGTTCCTGCGGTCTTCTCTTCATTTGTCCATGTCTCCTCAAGCGCTTTACATAGCACATTTAAGCACATATTGAAGTCTGCTCGCTTACACATCTAAACCCGACGTACAGCTCTCTATACTCGGCGATAACTTATCTTGAAAGTAGAGCGAGAGCTACGGAGGCGGGGCCTCCGCACATTCGTGTTCCTCCGCAAGTAGTACGGCAGCTTGCGGCTGATTTCGGTTTTGCTCGCTCGCATCGTTAGCGCGTTCAGAAAATTATATACACGAAAATGTGAATGGCAGAAACATTTCGATGATTCAGTGTTATTGTGTCATATTACAAGTATATTTTTCTTAGGAAGCTAAGCGCGTTTGCGGCAGCACACTGACCCGCTACGTCATGGACGCCATGTTTACTTTGAAAACCGGGTGTGCTGAAAACGTAGCGCTGTCTAAGCAGCGGAGAGAAAAGGTAGGCTTTATTGCAAAGTGAACAACAACTGTATTTGGCCTACGACTTCCCACAACTGTTTCAGTGTCGTAATAAATAATGTTGCATTTATTTCAGCAAGGCACAGGAGAAAATTATCAGAAACTTAAGTACTACTTCTTGGCTAGGCAGCAGGCATGCGTTTCGGTTCTGTAGCTTCCACAGTCTTTTCAAGAAAGGTTGTCGCCCAGTATAGCTAATAGGGTCTTTTAGCAAGTTACGGAAATACGGTACGCAAAGTACAGTACGGTATTACCGTAGCGCTGCTCCTTTCCCGGCCGTTGACCTTTTGCCAGTGAAGGCACCCCAACAACACAAAAGCTCTTTCAAAAATTACTGTGGGGTTGTCACGCCTCGTTGTGGCCTGTCAGCCTACGCATTGTTAACGAGGAACCTGTCGTCCGGGGGACGCACTGTCACTGGAAAGGAGGAGCGCGACCGTACTGCCTTACCGTATTTGCGTACCGTATTTCCGTAACTTGCTAAAAGACCCTAATGACGAGTGCGCCGCAACATTTGCGGTCGCTATAGGTTATGTAATCCTCCATCTTTTCTTGCAGTCGGTCATTCAGGGTGTTCTCGCTGTCGTACCCCAGCCCGGAAAGAAGGCCTTCAACTGTCAGGCGCAGATCCGAGTATGGAGGACGAGAGAACATGGACCGCAACTGGGGCATCGCCGTGGCCGCGGCCGTGGCTTCCTTCTTCAACCTGGCCACGCAGATAAACTCCGGCTTCTTCTTCGTCGCCATTATGGACACGTTCTACGTGGACCACTCAAACGCCTCGTGGCCACAGAGCGTTTTCACAATCATGACGTACTCCGGCAGTAAGTAAAAAACGGTTAAAATTAACCAGACAGCTCCAAAACTGCAGAAAACGGGGCAATGAAAAGCGGAAAAAAAAGAGACGATTTAATTTTATGCCTAATTGCGAAGTATTCAACGTAGAGCCGTATAGGAGAACATTCAGTCATAACACAAGACTTAGACGCTGGTCTTGAAGATGACTACCGTCTTTCTTTCTCTCTTTTCTTTTGGAGTTCCACGGATCTTTTCAAGCG
>JALIZH010014406.1:0-24356 GCA_030522465.1 Rhipicephalus appendiculatus
AATTCTTAACAAAAAGCACATACGTACAATAGTTAGAAAAAAAGAAAAATAAAAGCCAATAAACACAATTTCACGCTAATTTTAAGCTCCAGTGCAACCTGTGTCCACTATTGAAATACCTTGCAAATTTTATAGCCACAACTTCTATTACCTCTGCTGTACAGCCAAATTTTGAAACTCACATTCAGTCTCACCCCACCTTAAATGCGAGCGCAGTGAAGAACCTGGTAAGCCCATGATAAGCACACAACTACTGATACTACACAAAGACACCGATACACCTTGTAAGATTTGGCTCGAAGTGCGGCATAAGCAGCTACACGCTCACTACTTTGCTGAATTCGCTCGCACAGTGCGTAGGATGTGCCCGAATCTTGTCCACCTTACATTATCTGTAAGATAGTGCATGCAACATTAACCGAATGAACAGGAAATACCCCCATTTTCTTACTTCTAACCAACGAAAAAGCATGCAACGCTTTTACCACGCAATCCCTTAACGTGCCTTCATAAAATTAAGTCCCATTTGAAAAAAAAGAAATGCCGTAAGCCAAAGTATTCGTAGTCATAGCAGATATTTCGCAAGGCTTGACTTTTTGCCACAAATAATCTAGTCGTGTTATATTAAATCAGAATTCCGCAGCAGTACAGCTATTTCTATTCTAGTTCTCTCAACAGCAACACGCAGAAAGCCTCAAACAGAGAAAATAATCAGAAAATGCTGACATGGAATTTACTCTTAATGAGAAAAGCGCAACTTGAACGGAGAATAAACACTCCGTTTTGTGTTCTTTGCTAGTCTCCGTTCAAGTTCGGCTTTTTTCATTATGAACCTGTGCATCATGCCCCATTTGGCAGTTATCCACATCGAATGGATTCTTCGCGAATGTCACTTGTTTAAACATTCTTCACAATGTATTAGCCTATGGCGTGGTCATCTTCGCTGCGAATTCCATAGCAACAACTAGCGATAATATGAAAGTAAAAAAATTACATTCTCTCAAACTTTGCTACAAATGCTGCATCTACGACTTGCGAAAATCTGAAAAAAAAAACTACATTTTTTCAATCTGGTGTTCGGGTTTAGAGTGTGGAGAACCCATTGGACATCCAGAAGAGCCAGTCATAGGAGAGAATAGTTCAAAATTTCATTGGAAACAAAGGTGACGAGGATAAGACTTCCGCATTTTGTCCTTGCCATGAGCGCTTACTATTCAATGGAGCGAAAATTAAAACTAGCCAAAGTGAAAAGTGCGAGGAAACGAGGTCCCCGAACAATATAACTTCAAATTACACCTTTCCAGGCCGATAGCGACAGTGGCTAGAGAAATTCGGGACTGTTTTTTTTTTGTTTTTTTTTTTCAGAGGTTCTTGCCGTTAAAATCGCCATTGTCACTTATTTTTCCCGCAAGGCTGGTAGCAATCTTTCAGCTCTTCTATTAACCCATACCAACAGTCCCTCTATGTTTAGAATTGAAATCCGAGCTTACTGAAAGCCCTTCGCGGCCTTCGGTTAGCCCTTCGGTCATGATGCTATGGTCGCTTGCGATAGTATCGCAACGCACAATGGCAAATGCGGCCAACGTGCCGAATATGTTAGCAGTGCGACTGCCAATAGTTCCGACACTCGTGCAAGTGAAGCTTCTGCGTGTACTGACTTAACTAGAAACGTTTCTCCCCACGGTCACGTGCCGCCCAGACCCGAGTCAGGGTTGTCACGCTTCCGAAACTCCTCCCCAATGTTTCGGCAACGCGTTGTGTCGCAATACATTTACACGTGCACCGAGCCGCGCTCATGCGCAACCTATTTATCTAAAAAATAAAGAAAGAGAACTAAACAACGACACTGCGGCACACAACGATATTGCGCCCATTTCCGTCAGGAACATGCATCTACGCATAGTGGAGGATCGTGCTGAACATCTGCGCGCATGCGAGTTCCCTGTATCAGTGACGCGATGCTACACTCAGATACCAACTTTGCGGTTTTTTTTTCTTCTTCTTTTGAGGGCGGAGGCAGATTTCATCTCACCACTTCCTGTCTTTTTTTCTTTCTGAACCATTTTTTCTCTTTTTTTCATGTTATAGCTGATAACGTTTTTTTTTTCTTTTCTGCAATCAAACGTGTCATGCAAGAAGCATCTGTTCTTGTCGCATCAGCTGTTAAGCCAAACATCGCGGCGTCTACAGCCTCTACAATGATACTCCTCCAATACCGCAAAAAAACTTTAAGCGATGTCGACGGCAAGTTTAATTACTGGATCAAGAGGAATTCGCAGAGAGTTTAGTAAACGAAGGCAGAGAGATATGTCTGCGCTATTACATTCTGGCCTGCTACTCTTCACAGGAACGAGAAAGGGCAGCGAGGCAAAGGTGGACAAGTGCACGACCAAGAGGCGCGTATATACTAACAGCCCGTGAAAAAGAAGCTTCCTAAAGCGAAGACTGCAGTACTATTCAAATAGACTAAATCAGTGTTATCAAACTCACCTTCAGCTAGCGGGCCGCCATCAGGCAAATTTTGTCCCGCAAGGGCCAGGACAGGAAAGCAGGCTGGCGGGAGGGGAAGGGCGGGGGGGAGGGGGGGGGAAGGCTTGAACCAGATGTCAGCTAACGCTGCCATTTGACACAAGACCCGTCCCATAGCTCATACTCGGGTCATTCTGAAGGAGATCCGGTGTCAGAATTCGAGAAACTGTCGATAGCGATCTCCATAATGGCTAAAGCTGAGGGCGCTGATTCTGAAATATAGTTTTTTTTTTCACCGTTGTTTGAGCACATGGTGACAATTTTGTGTGCTCAACGAAAGCGAAAATGCTTGTGGTCAGTCCCAGTCACGTCTGTGCATTTTACCCGAATAAATTATGCGTTATTAATTACGATAGGCCAGAAAATAAACCGGGCGCCATTTAGCGAGGTCATGAAACTTCATTCCTTGCCATGCACAAAATAACGTCTAAAGTTCTAAACACACGAACTTGGCCATTCTCAGCAGCGACGAAAGAAGAGATACCTACATTAACTTCATGTGTGGAGGCGATCCCCGTGGTAGATCGCACCTGTTCATCCTCGACCGGACATGCTCACCTACAGCAAGGAGAACAGTTGTTCGCAGAAATGGGTACTTTCGAACATGGCGATAAACCTAGCGGCCTGTCGACGAAACGCCGGGCCGTGGCGGGCGGCCCGCGGGCTAAGCGTTTGGGACCCCTGGTCTAAAGGAACCTATGTAGCGCTTCTGCAGCTTCGTCAAAGTGTAATCTTTTTCGATTGATTAAGCATCATCACTTGTGGCGATATGAGCGTGGTGGAACTGGCAATTTCACAAGGTAAAAAAAAAAACGAAAGGTATCTATGGAATAGCAGGAAATTCCACATATGAAAATGAAAGAGCAAACTAAAACTATACAATACTCCACGAGTTACTACGGCCCCTACAGCTACTGCAGCGACGATACTACACTGATGCGGCCTCATGGACTACAACCCCTAGGTGCGGGCCTAAGGGAGTTTCTCTGTATGATGATATATGTCGAGACGCAGAAGCAACATTCACAGCTACAAAAGTCGCACCCGCGGAAGAAGAACAGTCAGACTATCAGTACTAGTTCATACGAGGTGGATCAACGAGGTGCATATAAAAGCTTCGGATATTATAATTTACAGTTATTTTTCTCTAGTGTTGCTTTTCGGCCGAGCATCGCATTACATCGCATTACAGTCCTTAGGGGCCCAGCCCCCCCCCCCCCCCCCCTCCACTTCGAAATTCGGATGGAGAGGTATGTTTTACCGAGAATAAATCATGAAAATACGGATTTTTTTCAACGCCTTCAACAAGTGGGCCTCCCCCGAAAAAAAATTCCTGGCTACAGGACTGGGTCTTATGTAAACATGCTCTCGAGCTTTGGGTGCCGCTGCGACTTTTGCACCGCCCAATCACTGGCCACTCCATTAATTCAATACTTTTACTTTTTCATTCGTGCAGGCCTGATCGTGGTTGTGCTCCAGCGGCACTTCACTGTGTCACAGATCACACTGCTCGGGAGCTTGATGTTGTGGATACCGCTGATAGGTGCTGCGTTTGCTCCCAACATCGCAGTGATGACCCTTGCCCTCGGTGCCCTTCACGGTAAGGATGTCAAAAAGCTTTCTTCGCGCAAGACTTGCTCACGCCACTGTACAAATTGACAACGCAGATCGTTTGACCCAGTAGAAGTAGTATTGCCAATGTCAATACGTTTAATGCTCTTTAAACAAAAAGTCATTTTCTTGTAATCGCGAAGAATTTCAGATACAGAAATCCTTGCTCGTATGGTCACAAGGTACAAAAATAGTTCGCCTCGTTTCCTGCCGCAGGGATAAATTTTGGTGGTTGAAATAGGGAAGCAGTAACTAAATTTCAAGGAAAAAAACCAACAAGCGCGCAACAAGAACCAATTCAAGCAACCAGTTCACGCGGGAATACCAGAATGAACATACAAGTCCTACGCGCGCTGCTCCGATGTGGTGGTAAATGGCCTCCTCCGCTCCGCACGGAACTGCCGTGGCCGGCAGGGAGATTGGTTGTACGTCACGAAAAGTGGGCGGCGCTGAGGCGGGGCGCGGAGAGCGGCGCGATGAAAGAATCGCCAAACTCTCCCGAAGGGTATATACGGCTCTGGCCGTATTGTGGTATTTATGAGCACGTTATGAGTTTCAATATGTGTTGCCTAATTATTGTTTACGTTGTTGGTTTCAGCCTTGTCGATATGGCTACACGCATTTTTTAGGCCGCTTATAGTAACAGGATTTATGCTTCATTCTTCGCCGAGTCGTTTGTTGAATTGACCAGTCGCTTGTCGCGTTTTTAGGGCTTATTTGCATTTTCCAGTCATTATAGATATCTTAGCGATCACCACGTTCGCCTATTGCGCGTTTGGCTTTCACTAATAGCGCATTTGTGGATGAATTTGAGTAGTTGAGTGTTGAAATGAAATATACCTTGGAGCAATCAGCACGTAACGTTAATCGTGCACTGAAAAACGTGCATTCAACCGAATGAAGACTACTACCCTGGAGACAATGTTAAAAAGTAAATGCGTACTTTTGTTCATAGCTGCGCATATCTTCGCGGTACAAAATAATTAAAGCGATTTTTCCAACTCCCCTTGGTACTTGAGAGAAATTTTATAATAATAAAAATATTTTAAAGAATGGGAAATTCCTTACACTGCCGCTTCTTTTGGACGTCCTCGCGAAAGCCGCGCCGCTTTTTTGGGGCTTCTTTTGTGATGATTCTTTGCTTGTTAGCTCGGTATCATCTGGCAATACCAGCGGCGGGGGCGGGGATCAAATGGGTAATTCACCGCAACCCCCCCCCCCCCCCTTCCCAACCTCTTGCCACTCAGGCCCTTACGATCAGTACGTAGTGCAAAGACGAGCTACTAGGGGAGGTAGGCTCCCTCGCCCCCCCTGCCCCGTGCGCATGCCTAAGACAGGAAGCCACTAAAGGCTGTTTTAACAAGCTGCTTGTTAAAATCATCTTGCCCTTTTTTACTCCAACATAAAGGGCAGAAAAGTTCTTGCTCGTGGTTGACTTTTCTACCCTTCTACCCATCGCTCAGCATGATCTCTGCTTCTTTCTCTGTGATCTAATTATGGTTCTCGCACTTCCTTTCTTGGCAGGCATGGGTGCAGGTATCGTGCTCGTCAGTTTTATGGTCACCTTGGGCCTGCATTTCGACAAGTACTTGGCCGTCGCCAGTGGACTCCGCGACGCTGGCACCACCCTGTGTGCCTTCGTGTTTCCGTCTCTGCTGTCCTTCCTGAACAGCCGCTACTGCCTCCGAGGCACCCTCCTCATCTACAGTGCTCTCGCCATGAACGTCACGGTCGTGGCTCTCTTCTTGTGGGTGCGAGTTCGAGAGAGCGAAGAAGAAGATCGCGCAGCCGGACTAAGGCCTGTTTTAATGACAATTAAACACGACGGTACTTCTACACTTTCGAAGTCGCAGGAGCCTTATGGCGACGACGATTGCCAGAAGTCGCTCGCCTCCTTTTTACGCATGCTCGCCATACTGAAGGCTCCCAGCTTCTACGTCGTCATTCTGGGTGCCACGGTGGAGATTTACGGCTACACCGTGTTCCTCGAGACCATAGACGCTTACGCTCTCGACAAGGGAGCATCCCGGCAGGCAGCCGACATGGCCATCACGTACGCGACCATCCCCGAAATCGTGGGCTACGTCGGAGTGCCCTTGATCGCCGACATGAACTTCGTGAGCCGGCCGACGCTGATGACCGTCTGCTTCGTCCTGCTCACGATGTGCTACGCGCTCGTTCCGCACACGTCGTGGCCGATAACGTACGTCGCGGACGACGCCCTGCTCATTACTTTCATCGCTGCCGCCAGCTCCCTGCGGTGCTCGATCATGACGCAGTACTTCGGTGCAGTCCGGGTGCCCCTGTGCATGACGGCCGTTGGGATGCTGCTCATTCCTCTACAACTGAGCAGCCCCACGATCATAGGTAAGTGGTCTGGTTGGTTTCCGAAATTCGGAGGCATGGAGAGAATGAGGTAACAGGCAAAGCTACGGGAGTTGTCTTGGTTCATCCCATTGCATGTAGAGTGGAGGAGAGAAAAAACTAGCAGTTGTTCCGTGTACGAATACAACCGATGAGCGAAGCTCCTTAGAAATGGGACGCACGCGGCGTTCGGCAAGCGCGGCGTTTGATTGTCCAGGCAATGCACCAACCACTGGGCTGACGACAAGGTGAAGCGATGGTTTCGTGCGTTCGCCGATTTGAGGGGAGAGAGAAGAATCGAAGAAAGAGGGAGAGGGAGACTAATCTGCCTCCGTTTCGCATGCGTTCGTATTCTCGCGCTTTGCGCATCCTGCAGACGCCATCCGCGTTCCAGCGCTAATAAAGTTCATTTATCCTCCCGCGTGAAGGGGAGACGCCACAGCTGGCACCGTGCCAGGGAGCTTCAACGGCGACGGCGGGGTGCGGGCCTCAGGAGCTTCGCTCCTAAAAAAACCAAGTAAGCACCAAGTGGCGGGAGAAGTATATCGGCACACGCTGACGGTGCGGCCGATTCACAATGTGCACCGCCGTATCTGGAGTGCTTAGACAATCGCAGGTTGACTTCAAAAATAGACGCAGTGCTTTTGTTCATGTCACGCTGTTGTTGCTATGCGAGACTATATGCTCGAAAATTATGATGTTAAAAATATTATTCCGCCTAGCTCGCCAGGAACGATATCTCAAGTGTCAAAAGTGAACACGTTACATATTCAGTACATTGCACAGATAGAATGCACATGAGTGCAACTCAACGCTATACCTCTTTGCGCTTCATTACCGGTTACCAGGATCGCCTGTCTGTGAGTGGTGAATTGTGAGAAATCAATATATTAAGCTGGAACGTATTCTTACATTGGACAAGGCGCGAAGTGCAGTGATCACAAGTTGCGCAATGTTTGACATGCAGAAGCGCTGCTAAATAAGCTTACCGACGTTATGAGCTTACTTGATGAGAGCTGTTGTTATTATGTCCCGAATATTTTCAACATTGACAACCTCACCAACATGGTGGTAAAATGGAAAGTAACACACGGTGGCTTTACACAAAAACGGCTGTTTCCTGGGCTGAAAACGTACTAACAAAATGAGGCGTGTAGTCCACTTTCCTGAACGAAAGAACAAGCAACGTTCTCGAATTCACATTAACAACGGTTGGCGCAACCCCATAATATGCACATAAGGACATTGTAAGGGCCGCCAGTGGTCCGTCGCCGTACTGGCGAACGTGTCAGTAACTATAGCATTGCATAATGATATGCTATACTTGCTCCTCAACGCATGATTGTTTTTTTCCTTGTTTCTTCCAGGCTACTTTCGCGACGACCTCGGGTCCTACGATGGCATGTACCGTGCCCTGGCAGTGCTGCACTTCGTCGTGGTGTTGCTTTACGCTCCGCTCGCCGTGCACGAACGGAGAAAGAAGAGGGGCTCGTTCAAAGCACACGCTAATTCTTGCACTCACACAACGAAGCTTTGAACGCACAGCTATGCGTCAGAAATGAACTGCCTCTGCGCGAGGATTTCGTCACATCGAGCGTTCCAACGGGCAAGTAACCACGTAGCTACTCTCCAAAAAACGCGCATCTCGGAATATGCGTCGCCCGACGAACGCAGGCAGAAAACGCGTGCCTGATATTTGTAGCTCATCAGAGGCATGTGCATGCGTATCCAGCACGGAACTGAGTGTCGTGATTACCTAGTGCGCTTGACTTTCGAATTTACGGGCATTCCAACCGTGCGATGCTGTTGTATACTTCGCGCGGAAAGTTACGGAAACTAGGTACCTCGACATCTGAAGTCAACTTGGCGAAGGAAGACCTCTATCGCTGATTACTAAGGCTCCGCGACTGCTCGGCCAGCCAATCTCCTCCCACGTGGACTCTCAATGTGCAGACCCTGTCAAGCCATCGGGAACTAAACGACAGATGTGTCATGTCTCCACTACAAAAGACATTTCGATGTTTCCTCGTCATTTTGCTGTCGACCAATGTCTATGTTCATTCATCAATGTACAACCTACATCTGCTCATTTCGCAGTCTTCGTGAATATTTTTGTGTATTGTGTTTTCCCTGTCTTCAGCCGATGCTGCTGAACGATAGCAGGCTCACTCTGGTGTTCCTCGCAATATCATTGACGATACATGTTTAATGGCGAAAGGGCCATTGGATGGCCAAATCGCGCCAGTACATGACGTGGAATGTGAAGAATGATTATCTTATGTGGCTGTTAACAGACACACATATCAATCATTATATTCATACCTTCCATTTTATCCTGTCGCGTACAAAAATTACCGTGAATCGTGGAGGCCCCGTGCCATTAATAAAATATGCCACTGCGTACTCTCAGTGCGCCAGCTGTAAAATAAAGATTCGCTGCAATGGTCTTGAGACGTGTGTGTAGTTAAACATGCAGATTCGCCCTATTGACGGCAACGTCTTCTAGGCATCTTCAACTCGTGTTTTCTAATGCAACATGGCGACATCAATAATTAGTACTCATTGAATCATTCTCGCTAGCGGCGGGGCCTGCCTTACAATGACTCGAACCGGAAGCAGTGCAGCCGTGAAGCAGGTTAGTGTAGACCTTGAGTGACTAAGCTACGAGAACTGTAAACAAAGGAAAGGTTTGGAGGAAGATGGTAATCTTTTATTAACGTGTGCAGGATCAGTATATCATCTAAGGACAAGGCATTGCTCTAAACGGTACCACGAGCAGACCCCAGCGATGTTTTTAGGTGACCACGCCTGCTTCGATCATCAGTCTCTCTAAAACTTTTTCAGAGTACCGCATATTGAACGTCATTTGCACTTTGATTCCGTAGCACATCCTCTTCAAGAAGATGCCGCTACGACATTATATACTGCCACGCGCGTTTATTATTTCACTTTTGCTGTACTCGGTTTACGCCCACAAACTCTGTCTGCAATGTTCAGCGCAAACCGCGCCCCAGTGTTCGAGAAGCTTCACGATTGTAGTAGATCGTTTTGTTAATGTTGCGTGCAAGACGCGAACACTCAAGCTTATTCCAGCGCTTGCGTGACGACCAGTGATAAGGCTAGAAAATTCGATGCCTGATGTATATAAGACGGCGCCTTCCAACGATGACCAGTTTTACCGACGGCCGACGCACTGTTCGCCGCTATCATTGCAGTACACTCTAAGCCGCAAAGGGCGAAAAGGGGTCTGTGCTCCGTCCTTTTGGGGGGTAACTAAATTGCCACAACCATTACTTCCCTAAAGGAAGAACGATTCCCCCCTTTAGGGAGTAACTGTGAGGGGACGAATTGTTACTCCTCAGTAGTTTTAAGGGACGAAATGTCGGTGTGTAAAGTTACCCCTTTATGGGAGTAACTGATTTAAGCTTCCTTTTGCATGGTAACTGCGTAGGGACGAACTGTTACCGCTGATGGGACTAACAGTTGCTCCTTCTCGATTAAAAAAAATAAATTTATAACGGTTTTCTGGTTTAATTACTCAGAATTTGGAGGGTTGACACACGCATTTGACGACTTATGCAAATAATCCACAGAAATAAATTCAGAAGTAAACTCAGAAGTAGACAAAATTCACAACAAACACACAGAACTTCAACTACCGACCATTGAATCAGCACCCGAGTACGCTAACCACTACACCATGCCCCAGTACATAGCAGAGTGAAAATTACCTGGGTTATATATTGAGGCACCGTTTGTACACTGCGCGTTCTGACATGTTCGTCAAAGTGGTAAGATTCCTCTCAAGCCATTCCTCTAACAAGCTCATGGATTTGTAGGCAAATTCTGAGAATGACTCCCCTTGGCCACGCCTCGAGTTACGAAACTTCATCCTCGGGGCTTCTGTTGACAAGCTGTACCTCCGCCTCAGCTGAAGTTTGACTTTATCGTAATCGCGCGCATCTTCATCGGGCATTCTCGCGTCTACGTCGGCCGCCTCACTCGGAAGTAATGTCAACAGGCGTTGCGACCAAGTTTCTTTTTCAAGGGCTGCTCTTGTACACGTCCTCTCGAAGTTCACGAGATACAAAGCGATGTCAATGCCTGCCTTGATAGGTTGCATGTAACCGCGCATGTCAAAACTATCATTGCGTTCAAGGTTATTCAGCTGCATCTCTTTTAGCTTCAGTTCTACTTCTCGTTCCTTAAGTCGTTGAAAGACTGCCTTCCAACACTCTTCGACTTCATCGTCTTTTGCTCCACATTTGGACATTGCTTCAATAATTTCAGGCTTCCGCATTGGCTTCTGTGCTGGGATACCGAGCTCTTCGGCTAGCAACACTAGGTTGGGTTTCGTTAACGACGTGAGGATCATGACTGCTGTTAAGAAGTGCCACTCAGATATCTACTATTTATAATTAGCAAAGTCAACAACAAAGAACCTCCACTGCCAAGAAAATGCCGCTAATGCTCCCAATGAAGTCAGGAAAGCCGGGCTCTCACCAAAACGGATGCTAAGGCAGCCTTCGACATGCGCTCCATGCCGCCGCCACCGCTGCCACCAGCTGTTACGTATTCGGCGGCTGGACGACCGCCGGCCCAAGGAATAGACGACGCACGCAGTGCCAGGAAGACAAATCCCCCGAAGGGACTGGTGGCAGGAAACAAAAAGAAAAGATAACACAGCAAGCGGGGCAATCTTATCTGATGGCCCCAATGTAGAATGCGGCAAGCATCGCGAACGCTACACTGTGCTAGCGGTGCTAATCCTTTAGCTAGACATGCAATTTAATCAGCCAATGTTCAGAAATGACTTGTTGACCTTGCCATAGAAGACATTGTGCGGAGTTTACGTGAATTTTCTTTTAGAAAGCCGCGAAAATTTATGATAAACAACGCTTACTTGTGCAACGTAAAAAAAACATTTTTTGAACAGATCTACTTGCTACAGCTAATGTTGAGCCCTCACCGAGGTGACCATGTTTGAATTGCCCAGTCATCGTGCTTGTAATTCTATAGCAGGCGGAACAGCACTCACACGCTCAACCACGAGTATTTTGTTCGCGAAGAACGTGAATGTTAGATAAGCGGTGAGCGTTACGTATCAACAGCACACAGGTAAAATCACGCCGAGTGATCGCAGCCTTGTTTAGACTCATCTCTTAGGCGATATCCAGTCGGCGCCTAGCATTTCGATGGCGTAGCGCTCCATTCCAGTAGCGGATCACGTTTACCACAACGCGAATAACATTCAGTGCACCACAAGTGGCAGCAATCGCAACCACGAAACGGGAACACATCCACAACATACCACAACACCGTCCAGGGCTAGCTTGCCGCGCATACGACGAGAACACCACGCCACGCATGGACACAGCATGGGCTCGTGCACTTTTTTTGTGCAAGAGCTTTCTTACATTTCCTGATTATTATGGCATATAAACGGTATTACCTTACTCCTGCAGTAGTTGCCGTAGTTGTCATGACCGTTTACACTAAAACAAACTGTTAAAAACTTAACAGATGATTTCTTTAGCAGACTATTTGCTTACGCGCATGCTGACCATTCGTTCGCGGCCGGCACTGCGCCGGAAAGCTCCATGGGAGTAAACGTTGCTCCCTACGGTCTAACAGTTCCTCCTTCATTTTGCACACGGCACCCTCGTCTTGCAGTTAATCACCCCGCGGACTAACTCTTCGCTTCGGAAACGAAATGCAGCACTTACTCCCATTTAGCTGCTTTGCGGCTAAGAGTGCACGTACAGCGTGCATTGTTCGCTTGCTCTTAACTTTGCTTCTCGGCCACAAGTTTGGCCAAATAAAGAGTTACGTATTTCCAAGTTCTGCTGGAGTTCACTGCACCGTCATGGCCACGTGACATCTGGTGGAGGTGCTTCCCGGTCCATGTACCGAATGCCCCCCTACAGCCGTAAGCCAAGCCTCCACCGCGAAGACATCAACACCAACCTCGACCAGCGAGCTAGCCGCAGGCAACGAGGACTACCTCCAAAGTACGGGCCTCTACCCGATCAGACTGGGAAGACCATGGCCATGACCACGCCGAGACGATGACCGCCCCTGTACCGCCTACGCCGATCCTTCTACGGCAACTCAAGGAGCCCCCCAACTTTCCGCGGATCTTCAATCGAAGACCCAGAGAGCTGGCTCGAAGCATACGACCGCGTCGCAGTTTTTAATACCTGGAGCAATGGCGACAAGCTACGGCATGTCTATTGCGCCTTAGAAGACGCCGCTCGGACCTGGTTCGAGAACCAAGAGCGAAGCCTGACAACGTAGGACACTTTTCGCACCAGGTTCCTTGCCACGTTCACCGGCGTCGTCAACAAGCAGATGGCCGAAGCTCTGTTGGAAACACCTGTGCAGCTGCCAAATGAAAACGTGGTGCTCTTCACGGAAGAGATGACGGATGTAACCCGACGCCACGACCTAACCGCAACGCAAGACGACGATCTAGGTAGGTAGGTAATAAACTTTATTAATCCAGCGAGAAATTACTGGCCTGCGCTAGGCCTCCTGGGTCCGTTGTCCGGGGAACATCGAGTGAGGTCCTCGGCGATGGTCCTGGCTCGCTGGACAGCCCAGGGTTGGTCCACCGGATGTGGGCTGAGAAGAGCGGCTCGCCACCGCTCAGCCAGTCGTCCTGGAGTACAGGCTCTCTCGTCCCGGTAGTGAAGGCGAAAACCGCGTTCGCAGTTCCAAAGTATGTGAGCCATGTCGGCTGTCACGTGCCCGCACCACGGACAGTCGGGCGACGGGTGTAGCGAGGGACACAGTCTGTGCAGGTGCCGGGGATTTTCGAATGAGTTTTGCAGACGCCTCAGGTCAGATGCCTGAGACCTGTCAAGCTGTTTGTGAGGTGGTGGGTAAAGTTGTCTTGTTTTTCTATAATGGCTGAGGATTTCGTGGTACGTGACCATGATGTCCTTGCAGTCTTGTATGGCACCGGAGCCTGGCGTCGTGGAGGCATACTGTCCTCCGTCCCTAGGTGCCTCGCCATCGTGGAGGTCTTCCACATCGGTGGCCCTTTCATCCGTGCCGCGGCGGGTTAGCTGTCTCGCGACGAGGTGGGCGCGCTCGTTGTGGTTGGACGGGAGGTCAGGTCTTTGTTCGTTGCCAAGCTCTCCCACGTGCGCAGGGAACCATTTCAGAGCCTTCGTAGTAATGACACCGGACTTGAAGTCTTCGGATCTGGCGTTCAACACATGCGCCGCCTCGACGGAGATCCATCCCTTGGTAATGTTCCGGACCGCCGTCTTGGCGTCGCTGACGACAAGCGTGTCGTGTCCTCGTTTCCACCGTGAACTATTCATAGGGGCGATGGCCATTTCTTCCGCCGCTTCGGACGATGGCAGCCGCGCCGATCCTGTGACTAGGGTGCGTTCTCTCGTGTCAACCACCGCAATGGAGAAAGCGGGTGCCGATTGGCGCCGTTGTTGCCCTCGCCCCTGCTTTTAGGGGCGAAGCTCCTTAGCCTGTCGGTCGTGCGTCCCTTGTATGTAGTAGCCACCTGCTGATGACGATGACGATCGTGATCGTCATCCCCAATATGCGATCGCGATCGCATAGTGGGTACATGGAATGTACCCACTATGCGTCATAACGATGACGATGATGACGATGACGATCGCGATGCGATACAACACAGGGCATCGCGATACCACATGGAATGTACCCACTATGCGTCATAACGATGACGCTGATGACGATGACGATCGCGATGCCATACAACACATGGCATCGCGATATGGTCTCACATGCATATCGTTTGACCACATGCAAAAAACCACCATCACGTCTTCGATGATGTACCTCCGGAGCTTCGCCCACGCATCATCATTCACTCCGCGGATATGCTGTGATTTTTTCGTTGTTTTCATCGGTCGAGCCGGGAGTATCTGGCCGCGTCAACAAAGAGGACGCCTTCTCGTCTGCCATAGTCTTTCATAATCGCCTCCATTCTGCGCTTGCGCCTTTGTGCATCGTGGACTGGGTGCATGCTTTTGGGTATATTTTCTGTCAGTATAGCGTTCCTGACCTCTGGCAGTAGCGCGTCCTTCAGTCCTCGCATTCCGTGGTACCGAATCCCGAGCGAATCGAGGATGTTTCTTCCTGTTCTGGTGCCCGACAGTCTCTCGAGTTGGGCGGTCCTTTGAGCCTCGATGATTTCGGCGAGCGTGTTGTGAACGCCCAACTCAAAGAGTCTGTGGTTGGCCGTTAGTAGGGTATGCCTAGTGCTGTTTTAAACGCTCTGCGGATGATCGTGTCCAGCTTGTTGATTTCACCGCTACTCCAGTCGACGTAAGCAGCAACGTATGCGATGTGGCTTACTGGTAGAATCTCTCCTCGAGGTTTAGCCGACTGATCTTCTCTAGTATGGCCGTGTGCCTCACACTGTCGAACGTGCTCCTGAGGTCGAGCCCGAGTATGGCACGATGGTGCGTGCTCGGCGCGTCTACGACTTGTTCTTTAAGCTGCAGCATTGAGTCCTGTGTCGACAGTCCTTTCCGGAACCCGATAATATGGGTGCCGAATGCGTTTCGCCTCTCGAGGAGTGACACCACCCTGTTGAGGCAGGCGTGTTCCATCACCTTGCCGACGCACGACGTGAGGGAGATCGGCCTCATGTTTCTGACTTCCGACGGCTTGCCCGGTTTGGGTATGAGCACCACATCCGCGGTTTTCCATTCTCGCGGAACCTGTCCTGTCTTCCAGCACTCGTTCACGTATTCGCATAGGTTTACGATGGCGTTGTCGTCTAGGTTCCTCAGGATCTTGTTGGTGATTTTGTCCGGACCGGGCGCGGACTTCGTCTTGAGTAGCTGGAGAACCGCCCTAATCTCTTGCACGGAGAAGTCCGCGTCCAGCTCTTCGTTAGGTGCGCCGGTATACTCGGGGTGATCTAGGCTCCCGGGTCGAGTGAGGTGCGTCCGCACGACTTCGTCCGCAAGGGCCTCCAGATCGTCCGTGTATTTGTGCCGCAACTTGGACATCTCTGTCCGAACTGCCATCCTGGTACTGGCGCGCTCCAGCAGGTGCTTGAGGATCTTCCAAGTGCGTCCCGCGCTCATGTTTCCGTCCATGGTATTGCAAAGCTCTTCCCATTCCTGCTCGCATAAGCGGAAGCAGTGTGTTTCAATTTCGCGGTTGATTTCGGTAATCTTTTTTCGTAACTTTTTGTTCAACTTCTGCTTGCCTACTCTTCGTTGCATCGACTTTTTTGGCTAGGACGAGGTGCGCCAGACGGCTGTCTACTCTGGTTGGGTCGGGGGGCATCAGCTCCCTCACCCCCTGAGCTTCCTTTTCCTGCCAGTCCGTCCATTCGATTTCTTTGGTGGCTTTCTCCACGTATGCAAGAATTTCTTTGCACCATGCCCCGATGTCCTCGATGGGGCCTTCCTTCTTCTCGCGGTCCCTGGTCTTGCGGAATTTGTCGCACTCGACGATTCTGACTTTGCGGTTAGATGCCTGTTCTTCTACGATCCTGCCAACGACCAGGCTGAGGATTCTGTGATCGCTTCACAGGTGTTCAAATGTATTTGCCCAGCTCACCTCGTCCGCGTTCACGCACATTGAGAGGTCAGGTGTCGTGTCGCGGCACACACCCTGCCCGATCCTGGTGTGCGATGCAGGCTCGTTTAGTAAAGTGAGGCCGAGGTCGTCTACGAGTTCGGCCAGCCTCCTTCCTTTGGGCGAGTCGCTGCCGTATCCCCAGTGCGTGTGCGGGGCGTTGAAGCCCCCGCAAATCAGCAAAGGTTTGGAGGAGGCTTTCGCCATCGCTTCGCGAAAGAGGCCGTCGAAGGTGTGGGTGAGACCTTTCTTCGAGGAGGTGCTGTAAACGTTGAGTAGGTATAGTCCGGCTGTTTTGCCTTTGCTCGGTATGATTTATATCAGAGTGCCATCGATGTCGCTCGCCACGTTCAGCTCGTGTTCGACGAACGCTATTCCCCTTCTCACTAGGACGCACATCTTGATGTCCCGTCCCGTCCTGTCAGAGGGCGGACTGTGCGTGACGTACCCCGGAAGCTTGGCGTGGTCATAAGGTTCTTGTAGGGCAATTACGTCGGGAAGTTTGTTTTTCGAGAGTGCTTTCATGTATTGCATCATCGTAGCTTTTTTGTTTTTAAAGCCTCTGCAATTCCACTGCCAGACGATGAGTCTGCTGTCATGCATAGGAGGCGTAGCCATGGTCATGCGAGGGTATTAGGGGAGCACGCCTGACCGTGCATCCCTTCCTCTCCAGGGCAGGTGGCATTGGCATTGTTACCTCTGTTCACGATGGTCGGGACCTTAGTGACGGATGGTGGGACATCGGCCCTCCACGGCTGCTGCAGTTGCACCTCCCTTCGTTCTAGGTCTTCTATTCGCTTGTTCACGGCCAAGAGTTGGGTGTTTACGGTAGCGTGTTGCGCATTCTGCTCGGCGTCGGACTCATTCAATCTCGTGAGGAGAATTTCGAACATACGCTCAGTCTTGTCCGCCAGCTTATCGATCATTTCCTCGAGCACGTCTACTTTTTTGGCGCTCGACCTGGGTCTCTTGGATTCCTGAGTGTTGTTCCCTGCATCGCTTGCTGGCGCTGCACTCGGATTCTTGCGTTTGAACCCAACCGTCGGTCCTTCCCCGTCAAACATGTCAACCTCCTCTTCCGCCGGCGCACTGGTCTGCTCTGTGACCCCGCGCTGGGCGGGGGCTCCCTCCGGGGTGCCCCCCCCCCCATGTGCTTGAGGATTTCGTTTAACGTTTGCTGCAGCTCTTCGATCTTCTTAGCCGATTTCTCGTTTTGTAGTGTGGCCCTGCTCAGTTCCTGTCTGAGTTCCCTGTTCTCTCTGTCTAACCTTTCTACTCTCGCCCCGATTGCCGAGTTCAAGGTCGTTCCTTGGTCGTCAGGGGATGAGCTTTCTCCTGGGCTCCCAGCTGCCATGTCCGACCAAGCCACCTTGAGTGGCCCTTTCGGCCTACCGCCAGGTGGGGACCGCCCGTTGCCCGACGCGAAACGGGACTCGCCATTCGAGTTTCGTGCAGTACGGCTTTGGCTTCGGCTAAGACTTCTACTTTTCCTTCTACTGCGACTCTTTCTTCCTCTCGCCGGGGAGGAGGAGTTGAAGGCAGAGGCTTCGTCTCGTTGCCGGGAGTCGGATCTCGATCTCGAACAGCTTCTTGGGCGGCGTCCCGATGAGGGATTCTGCGGGACGGCCGGGTACTGATCCTCCCCGCCACCTTCGCGAGTGAGCGAGTTTTTTTCCTCATATTCCAGACTGTCCCTGCTTTTCGCGAGCCATCTCCTTGTCTTGACTACGTACGGAACCTTGTATTTAGTGACCTCGACGTTCTTATCGATGGCTACAGCGTGACAGCTCTCGTCGATACTGGAGCCGACCTTTCCGTCACCAGTGGGCTGTTCGACGCGAAGTTGAAGAAGGTTAGGACTGCTTGGGAAGGCCTGTGAAGAAAGGAAAGTGGAAGCGGAAGGAATGTGAAGAAAGGAAAGTGGACGAAAAGATAACTTGCCACCGGCAGGGACCGAACCTGCGACCTTCGAATAACGCGTCCGATGCTCTATACCACTGAGCTACGGTGGCCGTCATCCCCCCGTCCACTTTATAGGGTATACAGTAATCCCTCGTTAACTCGAAGCCATAAAATCCAGGGAAAATTTCGAGATAAGCGGTATTTCGAGTTAAGCAAAACACAAGAATTCGGAGCGCAAGAACAAGAAAACAAGCACAAGAATTCGGAGCGAAAAAAAATTTATTACCGAGGACCAAAAAACTGCGTGATGCTCGCCTGTTTCGCGTTCGCGTTCGGTCCCAGAAAGGCGTTCTCCAGTTGCTCAACACATCGCATGAGCCGTTGGTCGCCACCGCTGCATTCGACCTTGTTGCGGAGCAAGCGCAGCACGTTACGCGTTTCTGTCGTCGTAGGCACTTCTCGGGGCTCTTCCTCGTCTGCATGGTCTTCTGCGTCGTTCACAGCCATCTCAACGATATCGGCGTCCGACAGCATTCCGGTAACGGGGACGTCCGCCTCGTAGAGCGCATACTCCTCAAAGGCGATCTCGCCGTCTTCAGTATCGCTCACGCAGCCAGTTGCCTTGCGCACTTCATTGCACAGCTCATCACAGCCGCTGAATTCTGCGCCAATGTCTTCTTCGATCGATTCGGGGGCGCGAGAAAACCCTGCATGTGCGAAGCAGTTAGCAATCGCCAGCGGGCGTAGTTGGCGCCAGGCTTCGGCCATCAGATTGACTGCACCCAGAAGATCGATTTCATACTTTTTCCCATTGTCGTATGACAGCAGAATTCGGTGCAGCAGGCTTTTCCTATAATACTTGCGGGCAATCTCAATGACTCCCTGATCCATTGGCTGGAGAACGGACGTCATGTTCGCCGGCAGGAACTCCAGCGTAACAGCCGCCAAGTTGTCGATTTTTCCGTGACCGGGGCAGTTATCCACAACAAACAACACTTTCCGACCGTCCTTTGCCATCTTCCGGTCAAGCGCACGGACATGCTCTTCGAAAAGCGCCGCCGTCATCCAGGCCGTTTTATTTGCGCGGTATGTCACATCCCTCGGGAGCCGTGCATTTCGGAAACACCTGGGATTCAGCGACTTGCCAATAATGAGGAGGGGCAGCTTTTCATCGCCGGTAGCGTTGGCACCAAAAAGAATGGTTATCCTGTCTTTGCGTTGCTTAGCGCCTGAGCACGCTTCGCCTTTTGGTGTGTATGTGCGGTTAGGCAGCATTTTGTAAAAGAGAGCGGCTTCGTCGAGGTTAAAAATGTCCTTGTCCGCGTACTCCTTTTGCAGCTCGGCGAGGCGTAGGTTGCGCCATGCGTCTGCAGCCTGTTCGTCGACAATGCCGCTTTCGCCGTGGATAGGCTTCGATGACACGTTATTTCGCTTCTTAAACCGCTCGAACCAGCCATTGCTGCAGCTGAAGTCCGCGTGACCCATCTGCAGTGCCAAAGCGTCTGCTTTTTCCATCATCATTTGGGTTGTCACGGGAAGATTGGCTGCTCGAACGTTTTGGAGCCACAACAGAAGTGCTGATTCGACGTCCGGGAATTTGGACGCTCGAACGCGCTTCCGTTTGCTTGAGAAGCTTTGCTCGAAGCCTTCCAAAACCTTTTGTTTGTTCTTGAGCACTGTCGAGAGGGTTGACAAAGGGATGCCGAATTCCTTGGCGATGCACGACTTGCTTCGACCTGCTTTTTCTACTTCCTTGATTAGCTCGACTTTTCTCTCCAACGTCAGAGATTTGCACTGCTTTGGGCGGGCCATCGTGGTCGATATTCGGAAGCGTCCGTTGCACACACCACTCACTACTCAGCAAAACTGAACTCAAGATGCGTCGTGCGCAGATCGCGGGGAAAACAAAGAATACCAGCTCGCACATGCAAGGGTTAGGTTGCGTACTGACTGGCGCACGCTGCACACGCCGCCCACGGCGCATAAGTCGCGCGCAGGTGCGCACATGTGATCACTCCCACAGTTGCACATGTGGTCAAGATTTCCCGGTCAAGATTTCGAGATATCCGCTGTTCCCTCCGGAAAACGTTTCGAGATAAGAGGGGGCAAATACATAGCACCTATGGGAGGTTAATGCACGGCGAAAAAAAAAGTTTCGACTTAACCGAGATTTCGAGATAAGCGAGTTCGAGTTAACGAGGGTTTACTGTATATGTGTACTTAAACGTGGGAGCGTCCATCAGCGCCGCCTGTTGCCATTACGGCGAGTGTGGAACACTCTTTTTTTGCCTGTAGGCGTCACGTAGTACGTGATCTTATTACGAGTGGGCAGCTGACTAATAATCCCTCGCATACCACCTGAAGGCATCGAGTCTGCCAGAACGAGACCCTCGTTATGAATGAAGGAAAGAATTGTAAACATAAGGGCTCGTTTGCTTTGTTAAACACAGTATTAATGAGAACTAACAGACAAAGATGCCAAGGAAAGTATAGGGGAAGCTATTAGAAGTAATTGTAATGTAAATGTGAAGAAAGGAAACTGGACGAAAAAATAACTTGCCACCGGCAGGGATATATATATCGTGTGTGGGTGTGTCGGTGTTTCAACTTGGGAGTGTGAGTCACCGTTGCTTGTAGCCATATTATATATATATATATATATATATATATATATATATATATATATATATATATATATATATATATATATATATACACACAAATACACCCACGCCGTGTGTGCTGTCGCTTTGAATTATTGAGAAAAGTGGGTTGGTTGGTTAGTTGCCCTGCGACATGGCTCAAACCACGCTAGGGTTCAGCCATGACCTGAGCGGTGCATGATTTGGAGCGTCAGGAGTAGAATAATTTACGCAAATTTATTAACTTGCACCTCAGGGAAGATATTTTAATACTACACAGTTTCTCTCGACAGTGATCATTCTTAAAGGGACACTAAAATTAAACAATGACTTGGTTTAGATTGATAAACTGTTCTCTGAGAACTCTGATGTCGCAAGTTTCACCATCATAAGTTCATTATTACAGGAGAAAATTAAGGTTGAAGCTTCTCTTTTAAATTTCGCGCCGAAATCTCCGCACGTGACGTCACTGATTTCAAAGTGCATTTTAAATATTTTTGGCGACATTGGCTCGATGAAATTTCTGAAACTTCGTATGTTAGGTCTACGGCCCCCACAGATGACAACGTACTTCATTTTTTCCGATTAGGAACAACGTAGGACTTAGTCGACGCCGTAAAAGTCTTTGACGTTACGGTGTTTGATGCGGGAATCTAAAGGTGGCGTCTCCACTCGCATTTTCTTTACGTGCGTTTGCTCGCTTACCAAGCGTCGTCTCGCAGTAAGAGTGGCGTTTTCGGGATTGTGGAATTGTACTTTACTAATCCGCAAAAAAAAAAATCATTTTTCTCTTTAGGGTCCCTTTAATTGTTCAAAAAGAACGTTTGTGAATATTAAGCAATCGCGATAAACATTAGACGCGCTGCCACAAACGCTCTAGTTGATCAAACACAGTGCCGTAGCAACAAACCCAGGGACTATTCTTAACGCAAATGTCGTGGGTTGAGACCGCCCTTACAGACTTTTTTTTTCTTCTTCACTGAAATTTTGTATAGCTTGACCCGCTGTAGCACAGTCGGTTCCATATGGCTTTCATGCTCAATCTCTGCAGGTATTTCACACTGTAGTGTACCAGACATAGGGCACACATTAATAGTCTGGTATTACTTCGCGTACAGTCTTTATGCAGTCGGCAGTGCAGGTAACAAGCGGAGAACTCCATAATGTATGTTCGGCACATGCCGAATTTATGACGGATGGTTTCGAAATATCCTGGAAACGAATGTGAAAGTTCTTCTACTAGCTTTTTTCTTTTCCCGTTTGTATACGCACGGAATATGCTTCTTTTCTTTTTTTTAATCCCAAAACGATATCCGAACGTGACTGGATTAACGAAGAAGAGAAAGGAGAAGATAACGCCACCATGACGGCGCCCAGCGAGGGACAGCGCCAAACAGTTCAAGTAAGCAACGCGGGGTCGCAAGCTCCGAAAGCGCAGTTGTCTACCAACTACTACGCTGCGAAAAACATCCCCAGTGACCTCGATCCTACGGCGCGCCGCGCGGTGGTTCGTCGCAGCACCAAAACCGCCCGTACCCCCCGCCAACATCGGCAACGCCAGCAAGTGGCCGCAGATTGTCGTGACAGTCGTGGCAGTATGCTTCCTCCTCTTCTCACTCCTGTTCATCGTCGCGCTCGGGAAGGATCGCCGGCCGAAAACGGCTTCCGTCGTTGTCTTCTACGATCACCGTCCAACAACCGACGGCGAAGCGACCGGCCGTGCGAGCACGTCGCTCGATAACGCCCCGTACGAGCCGCGCCTAGCCAACTTCACCCAGGACCCACGGATCATCAACGTTTCGGCGGGGAGCAATGCATCGACGGCGCAGTCTGTGGTCGACGTGACTGACGATCCTTCGGACGTTGACGGCAGTCTGAGGGAACGTGCGTGATGATGCACTTTCTTTGCTTGAATAATGATTCGACATTTTCGCTTCGCCTTGCAGGCTTGGAAACGAGGGCGAGGAACGTCCGGCTAAGCGCGATTAAAGATAATGTCGTTTGACAGACGGTTCTTGCTTTCTTTAAACAAAATATCACCAACAAGTTTATTAAATGCGAAGCATTTCTTAGCGAACTTCGGCGACTTTGAGCGTATCTATCTATCTATCTATCTATCTATCTATCTATCTATCTATCTATCTATCTATCTATCTATCTATCTATCTATCTATCTATCTATCTATCTATCTATCTATCTATCTATCTAGCCGCCTACGACTTTGGGCTCTCCTGGTCATATCGTTCATGGGATTTATACCAAATTTGGTATGGCATAACATGACTGTGTGCCTAACATGAATGACTGGTCATATAATGAAAATCATGACTAACTTGTCATGAAAAGTATGATTTACACGCCATGGCCATAGTGCTCTTGAGGCCGTTTCCTTAATTTGATATATCCAAAAATTGGTACGATGCGACATTTCTGCATGACCAACATAAATGACCGGTGGTAATATGAAAATCATGACAGGCATGTCATGTACAACATGATTTACCTGCCACGCTCATGGCGCGCTGACGGCCGTTTCGCTAGCTTGATACACGCCAAATTTGGTATTGCGTGACGTGACTGTATGACGAACATAAATCCCAAGTGGTAATATGGAAATCATGACATGTCATGTGCAACATGACTTGCATACCACGCTCATGACGTTCTCGGGGCCGTTTCGCAAGCTTAATATACACGAACTTTGGTATTGAGGGGACGTGACTGTATGGCGAGCATAAATGACAAGTGGTAATATGAAAACCATGACATGTGATGTGAAACATGACTTGCATGCTACGCTCATGGCACTCCCGCGGCCGTTTCGCTAGCTTGATATACACCAAATGTGGTATTGCGTCACGTGACTGTATGACGAACAGAAATGCCAAGTGCTCATTTGGAAATAATAACATGTCATGAGTGACATGACTTGCATGCCACGCTCATGACACTCTCGTAGCCGTTTCGCCAGCTTGATATACACGAAATTTTTAAGGCGAATGCGTTTAATGTCTCATGCTCACGTCCGTCCCTCCAGCCGTGCCCTGGCACGGTGCCAATGGGCGCCGGGGCGCTCAAACGGACGCCGGTGGCGTTGGACTCTACAGCGCTCGCGCTTTGCTTGCGTAGCGTCGCTGGGCCCAGCGTCTCTAATGCAAGGAAGGAGACGCGTGCATCACGTTCATGGTGTAAGATATAAATAATATATGTCTTACACCATGATCACGTTCCATTCTTACGGACCCCGTCTCAGTGGGTACAGGCGTTCGAGGGACACACTTTGGAATTGACAAAGTGTCCGTCAATTTAAACGCTGGAACGCGGATGGCGTTCGCATGATGCGCAGAGCGCGAGAATACGAACGCATGCGAAACGGTGGCAGATTGGTCTCGCGTCTCGGTGCGATTCGAGGTAAGAAATTAAGCGAACATAAGTGTCAGGTGGTAACACGAAAATCTTGGCACGCATGTAATCTACAACGCCATTTACATGCCACGCTCATGGTGCGCTTGCGTCCACTTCGCTAGCTTGATATACGCCAAAATCTGTATTGCGGGACGTGACTGTATGAAGAACACAAATGACAGGTCCTAACATGTAAATAATGATATGCATATTATGTACAGCATGATTTACTCTTTTGCTGGCTGCTTCGCATCATATCGATTCCCACAGTACGTGGGATCTGCCGGTTTTTTTAGCTTTCACGATTCTGTGAT
>JALIZH010014407.1:0-157853 GCA_030522465.1 Rhipicephalus appendiculatus
TGATTATTCGAAAACTATTCGAAAACTGTTGGGGGAAATATTCGGAATTTCGAATCTGTGCTATCTGAGTAAGAGTGGAGTTTTTAGGTAAAACGCCTTTCCTCTGTTAATAAATATAGCGTCGGCAGTCTCGTTAAAACTTTGGACTGCATATAAAAATAGCATCGGCACTCTCGTAAAGCCTTGGGCGGCATACACATTGGTAATTTAGTGATTAAAAGAAGGAAAATGACCTTTAGCTGTCCAAAAGGTTCGTTGTTTTGGTGTCCTACCATCGGAGCTCATTATTCGAAAACTATTCGAAAACTCTTGGAAAAATATTCGGAATTTCGAATCTGTGCTATTTGAGTAAGAGTGGAGTTTTTTAGGTAAAACGCCTTTCTCTGTTAATAAATATAGCGTCGGCAGTCTCGTTAAAACTTTGGACTGCATATAAAAATAGCACCGGCACTGTCGTAAAGCCTTGGGTGGCATACGCATTGGTAATTTAGTGATTAAAAGAAGGAAAATGACCTTTAGCTGTCCCAAAGTTTCGTTGTTTTGGTGTTCTCCCATCGGAGCTGATTATTCTAAAACTATTCGAAAACTCTTGGAAAAATATTCGGAATGTCGAATGTGTGCTATCTGAGAAAGAGTGGGAGTTTTTAGGTAAAACGCCTTTCTCTGTTAATAAATATAGCGTCGGCAGTCTCGTTAAAACTTTGGACTGCATATAAAAATAGCATCGGCACTGTCGTAAAGCCTTGGGTGGCATACGCATTGGTAATTTAGTGATTAAAAGAAGGAAAATGACCTTTAGCTGTCCCAAAGTTTCGTTGTTTTGGTGTTCTACCATCGGAGCTCATTATTCGAAAACTATTCGAAAACTCTTCGAAAAATATTCGGAATTTCGAATCTGTGCTATCTGAGTAAGAGTGGAGTTTTTAGGTAAAACGCCTTTCTCTGTTAATAAATATAGCGTCGGCAGTCTCGTTAAAACTTTGGACTGCATATAAAAATAGCATCGGCACTGTCGTAAAGCCTTGGGTGGCATACACATTGGTAATTTAGTGATTAAAAGAAGGAAAATGACCTTTAGCTGTCCCAAAGTTTCGTTGTTTTGGTGTTTTCCCATCGGAGCTGATTATTCTGAAACTATTCGAAAACTCTGGGAAAAATATTCGGAATGTCGAATGTGTGCTATCTGAGAAAGAGTGGAGTTTTTAGGTAAAACGCCTTTCTCTGTTAATAAATATAGCGTCGGCAGTCTCGTTAAAACTTTGGACTGCATATAAAAATAGCATCGGCACTGTCGTAAAGCCTTGGGTGGCATACGCATTGGTAATTTAGTGATTAAAAGAAGGAAAATGACCTTTAGCTGTCCCAAAGTTTCGTTGTTTTGGTGTTCTACCATCGGAGCTCATTATTCGAAAACTATTCGAAAACTCTTCGAAAAATATTCGGAATTTCGAATCTGTGCTATCTGAGTAAGAGTGGAGTTTTTAGGTAAAACGCCTTTCTCTGTTAATAAATATAGCGTCGGCAGTCTCGTTAAAACTTTGGACTGCATATAAAAATAGCATCGGCACTGTCGTAAAGCCTTGGGTGGCATACACATTGGTAATTTAGTGATTAAAAAGAAGGAAAATGACCTTTAGCTGTCCCAAAGTTTCGTTGTTTTGGTGTTTTCCCATCGGAGCTGATTATTCTGAAACTATTCGAAAACTCTGGGAAAAAATATTCGGAATGTCGAATGTGTGCTATCTGAGAAAGAGTGGAGTTTTTAGGTAAAACGCCTTTCTCTGTTAATAAATATAGCGTCGGCAGTCTCGTTAAAACTTTGGACTGCATATAAAAAAAGCAGCGGCACTCTCGTAAAGCCTTGGGCGGCATACACATTGGTAATTTAGTGATTAAAAGCAGGAAAATGACCTTTAGCTGTCCAAAAGTTTCGTTGTTTTGGTGTTCTACCATCGGAGCTCATTATTCGAAAACTATTCGAAAGCTCTTGGAAAAAACATGGCTGATCCCTCTGTCAAAGGAATCGGTATAACACGAAAGTGAAACGAGTATTCACATAAGTAGTTGAACGTTTATTGTGCATTGTTTCGCCACAAAGGAGAAGGAATGAATGCTGCAGCAACAAATTGTAATGTGACGTGAAGAACGGCAAGCAGCTCGAAACATGCAGCGCGCACCTCAAGCATAAAGGACGCACGAAATGAGCATACACAAGACGAGCACGGACGAGCTGTCGCAGCTCGACATTTAAAGCGCGCTGCTCCAACACAAAGACGCACGAAACGAACGCACAAGCATACACAGGACGAGCGCGAAGAACTGCCACAATTATTACTTCGTGTGTAAGCGGCGCGCTCCATTCGTAAACGCGGCCGCTGCGGCGAGCGAAGCGACCTTCGTGCACTCTTTAACCAATGTAACTTCAAAGCAAACTTGCGGTGGAAACACAAGGCGTGCGAAGCGCCCGAACGTTCCGATCAGGAGATAAGCGCGCGCGTACCAGCCACCACGCCCCGTGGAGGCGCACGTCATCCCAGCGAGAGGCGCGACGACCTTTAGAGCGCGCGCTCCGTGACACCTTCGCGTCATCTCGCTAGTGATGACGAAAACGCGCTGAAGTCTAGGAGCTCTGAGGTCCGCCAACGGTATATGGTGTGTATAAATAGCTTGCCGTTAGCAAGCTGAGGAACGTACTCTCCCGTAGCCGAGTGGTTTCGCGCCGCCCGCTGCGGAACGAGAGGTCGTAGGTTCGACGCCCGGTGACGGAACTTTTTCTTCTAATTTTTCTTTGGTCTCATTATGTTTATATTTTACAACGTCATATTCGTGACGGAAATACGTCAGAGGAGCCGTGGTGGACCCCGGCATAAAACACTTTCGTGTTAAAATATTCGGAATTTCGAATCTGTGCTGTCTGAGTAAGAGTGGAGTTTTTAGGTAAAACGCCTTTCTCGGTTAATAAATATAGCGTCGGCAGTCTCGTTAAAACATTGGACTGCATATAAAAATAGTATCGGCACTCTCGTAAAGCCTTGGGCGGCATACACATTGGTAATTTAGTGATTAAAAGCAGGGAAAATGACCTTTAGCTGTCCAAAAGTTTCGTTGTTTTGGTGTTCTACCATCGGAGCTCATTAGTCGAAAACTATTCGAAAACTCTTGGAAAAATATTCGGAATGTCGAATGTGTGCTAACTGAGTAAGAGTGGAGATTTTACGTAAAACGCCTTTCTCTGTTAATAAATATAGCGTCGGCAGTCTCGTTAAAGCCTTGGACTGCATATAAAAATAGCATCGGCACTCTCGTAAAGCCTTGGGCGGTATACACATTGGTAATTTAGTGATTAAAAGAAGGAAAATGACCTTTAGCTGTCCCAAAGTTTCGTTGTTTTGGTGTTCTCCCATCGGAGCTGATTATTCGAAAACTATTCGAAAACTCTTTGAAAAATATTCGGAATTTCGAATCTGTGCTATCTGAATAAGAGGGGAGTTTTTAGGTAAAACGCCTTTCTCTGTTAATAAATATAGCGTCGGCAGTCTCGTTAAAACCTTGAACTGCATATAAAAATAGCATCGGCACTCTCGTAAAGCCTTGGGCGGTATACACATTGGTAATTTAGTGATTAAAAGCAGGAAAATGACCTTTAGCTGTCCCAAAGTTTCGTTGTTTTGGTGTTCTCCCATCGGAGCTGATTATTCGAAAACTATTCGAAAAACTCTTTGAAAAATATTCGGAATTTCGAATCTGTGCTATCTGAATAAGAGGGGAGTTTTTAGGTAAAACGCCTTTCTCTGTTAATAAATATAGCGTCGGCAGTCTCGTTAAAACCTTGAACTGCATATAAAAATAGCATCGGCACTCTCGTAAAGCCTTGGGCGGTATACACATTGGTAATTTAGTGATTAAAAGAAGGAAAATGACCTTTAGCTGTCCCAAAGTTTCGTTGTTTTGGTGTTCTCCCATCGGAGCTGATTATTCGAAAACTATTCGAAAACTCTTTGAAAAATATTCGGAATTTCGAATCTGTGCTATCTGAATAAGAGGGGAGTTTTTAGGTAAAACGCCTTTCTCTGTTAATAAATATAGCGTCGGCAGTCTCGTTAAAACCTTGAACTGCATATAAAAATAGCATCGGCACTCTCGTAAAGCCTTGGGCGGTATACACATTGGTAATTTAGTGATTAAAAGCAGGAAAATGACCTTTAGCTGTCCAAAAGTTTCGTTGTTTTGGTGTTCTACCATCGGAGCTCATTAGTCGAAAACTATTCGAAAACTCTTGGAAAAATATTCGGAATGTCGAATGTGTGCTAACTGAGTAAGAGTGGAGATTTTACGTAAAACGCCTTTCTCTGTTAATAAATATAGCGTCGGCAGTCTCGTTAAAACCTTGGACTGCATATAAAAAATAGCATCGGCACTCTCGTAAAGCCTTGGGCGGTATACACATTGGTAATTTAGTGATTAAAAGAAGGAAAATGACCTTTAGCTGTCCCAAAGTTTCGTTGTTTTGGTGTTCTCCCATCGGAGCTGATTATTCGAAAACTATTCGAAAACTCTTGGAAAAATATTCAGAATTTCGAATCTGTGCTAACTGAGTAAGAGTGGAGTTTTTAGGCAAAACGCCTTTCTCTGTTAATAAATATAGCGTCGGTAGTCTCGTTAAAACCTTGGACTGCATATAAAAATAGCATCGGCACTCTCGTAAAGCCTTGGGCGGTATACACATTGGTAATTTAGTGATTAAAAGAAGGAAAATGACCTTTAGCTGTCCCAAAGTTTCGTTGTTTTGGTGTTCTCCCCATCGGAGCTGATTATTCGAAAACTATTCGAAAACTCTTGGAAAAAATATTCGGAATTTCGAATCTGTGCTAACTGAGTAAGAGTGGAGTTTTTTAGGCAAAACGCCTTTCTCTGTTAATAAATATAGCGTCGGCAGTCTCGTTAAAACCTTGGACTGCATATAAAAATAGCATCGGCACTCTCGTAAAGCCTTGGGCGGTATACACATTGGTAGTTTAGTGATTAAAAGAAGGAAAAATGAGCTTTAGCTGTCCAAAAGTTTCGTTGTTTTGGTGTTCTCCCATCGGAGCTGATTATTCGAAAACTATTCGAAAACTCTTGGAAAAAATATTCGGAATGTCGAATGTGTGCTAACTGAGTAAGAGTGGAGATTTTACGTAAAACGCCTTTCTCTGTTAATAAATATAGCGTCGGCAGTCTCGTTAAAACCTTGGACTGCATATAAAAATAGCATCGGCACTCTCGTAAAGCCTTGGGCGGTATACACATTGGTAATTTAGTGATTAAAAGCAGGAAAATGACCTTTAGCTGTCCAAAAGTTTCGTTGTTTTGGTGTTCTACCATCGGAGCTCATTAGTCGAAAACTATTCGAAAACTCTTGGAAAAATATTCGGAATTTCGAATCTGTGCTAACTGAGTAAGAGTGGAGTTTTTAGGCAAAACGCCTTTCTCTGTTAATAAATATAGCGTCGGCAGTCTCGTTAAAACCTTGGACTGCATATAAAAATAGCATCGGCACTCTCGTAAAGCCTTGGGCGGTATACACATTGGTAGTTTAGTGATTAAAAGAAGGAAAATGAGCTTTAGCTGTCCCAAAGTTTCATTGTTTTGGTGTTCTCCCATCGGAGCTGATTATTCGAAAACTATTCGAAAACTCTTGGAAAAATATTCGGAATTTCGAATCTGTGCTATTGGATTCGAGTAGCGAATTGAATAGACAGTTATTGGATTCGTTATTCGAAGTTTTTGAATATTCGCACACCTCTAATCAATACGAACCAACTCGCGCAAGCGGTCATTTTCGCTTTTTTGCGTTACAGTGACATATTTGACGTTGGTTCTCCAATTTTCAGTGTCTATAGCATCTACTTTTTTGAAAGATGCGTGTAAACTAAAACTAAAAGTTGATGTATTCGTAAACGAGGTGACTAGTGGGGTCAGTCAATTGTGAGCAAATAAGTCAGTCTCTATGTTGATGACACCAGGTCATTTTGGATTTTCATACCTTTAACTTGTTTTGCATGCAGTGACCTATGCCTGATTTCAGCTGACGCCACAAACTTGACATCAAATCGTGGAAAAGAAATTGAGCATATCTGCGCCACATGAGATCTGTATACTGCACTCAATATTAATGAACTTGTGAGAATGCGCAGAATTTGGTTCATTTCTTTATTCTAAATTGTCATGTTTGTACTCGTCATCAAAATATATGTTAGCTAACGAAATTCTCTTTCGTCAGCTCAGAAGAAAGAAATGCCATCTATATTTGCCCGGCGTCCTTCCCTATAAACAAGCCATGTTGCCACAATGCAAACACGGCCCCATGGCTCTCAAGCAGAAACACCCGTCTCGTCAAAGAATGACGTGCACAAGTTCTCTTTCTTCCCACGGACCATTTCAGAATGGAATTAACTTCCCTCACCGTGCATTTGACGGTCTGTTTAACTTCGTACAATTTTATATATTTTGTATCATTGGTATTCTAAAGTATTTCTGACCGAACTGCGGGTACTTTGAGCGTGTCTATCTATCTATCTATCTATCTATCTATCTATCTATCTATCTATCTATCTATCTATCTATCTATCCATGTATCTACATCTGGGTGCTCTTGTGATCAGCTCCTTCACTTGCTGTGGACCAAAACTTGTATAGCAGGGTAAGCGAGTTTAAGCAATATAACTATCCGGTTATGATACGAATAACGTGAAATTGATGTCGCGTACGTTGCGAAACCCTTTCCTTCAGATACTTGTAACAAAATCAGTACCCGTACACCACGGGCCACGGTATACGGGTGTGCGCCACAGGTGATAGGCAGTTCATATCTCCTCACGAATGCCGAGAAGAGACATTGGTTGTTTAAATGCGAGAGCGCTCAGAAAAATTGACATCGGCAACGTTGACCCGACGAAACCAAATAATAAATATCAGGGCTCCTGCAGGAATCAAACCCAAGCACTATGCGTGGCAATCAAGTATTCTACCAAAAAACCGCCAGGCCTGCGCGGAACTCGCAGCACAGCCACAGCGAAAGCTGGGAGAGCGGCCTTTACCCTTTTTTAAACTCTCTTGGGGCAACTACTACAAGCCCACTTGCATGGTACCCACTACGCTATAAATCATCATAATTTTTGTGTATTGGGGAAGCGTCTACTATGCCATTCTTGGTCATTCTTCAGAAAACCGCGGTGCCCGCTACACTCTTGTAACGAAATATGTGCACTTTGTTGATGATGTGGCTGACGACGATGAAGAATTATGCCGCAGGCTTTTGTAATGCGTTGGAGCATTGAACGATCCACTCGTTACGCAATTCGCATTGTGTGACGCCTGGTTCTTACTTTACTGCTCTAAAACGCTTTACAACACATGTTAACGCGATTCCTTACCCGATATGAAGCCTGCCTAGGGTCAGTTTGCACCGCAGTTTCAAGCAGTGGCGTAGCTCAGTGGTAGAGTGCTGGGCTGCCACGCAGAGGACCCGGGTTCGATTCCCATTCTGCCACCGGTGTTTTTTATTTATTTAGTTTTTTTCCTATTTCGTGCGATATTGGTTACGGACACCGGCGGCGGCGGCGTGGACAACTACGGCGCAGAAACGACCCTTGTTGTGATCTCATAACAGCTTTCGCTGTAAAAGCCACGCGAGGTCTCTAAAATGCTTTGGAAAAGACCCTATGGTGGCATAATGTTGGTGAAACGACAAATGTGGTTGCAGTGCTGGTTTTCTAATTTTATAAATATTACATATGCGTTTGTATGGTACAGGCGTCACGTCGGGTTACTATCGCGTGTGTAATTAGGCGTCATCCAGTGATCTTTGTCTACGTAGCACTAGCCAGGGCTACCATTGTCGCAAGCAAAAGCGCTACATATCATCGTCCAGCTTCTGATGTCAGTAATATTCATGCTCTTGTTGGCATTCTTACGCAGCTGCAAACAACTGGTTATATAATGCATGCGACTGTTCCACATGTCTGTGTGAGCAGCGTTTGTATATATCTTTAATGTCATTGCAGCACAATCATCTTTCCTCTGCATGTTTCGCATAACATCCATTCCCATGGTACTTAGGATCTGCCGCATCTTTTCTCTCTCTTTTTTTTTAGAGCGCAGCTCCTAGACTCCCGTTCCTGCGTAAAGCGGTGTCGCTGTCAATGGCGTAAAGGCGAAAATAGTGCGCGCCACATGAATTCGGCAAGCAAAGTTGGACAAGGGCCCAACGGCTTGCGGGTAGTGACTGTGTAATTTTCGCCCACTGCACTTACCAAAGACGCTGTGCACTTCGAGCGCCTTGCATTAACCTCACATCAAACGACAGTAATGTTAGTTGCGAGTGACTTTAATACATGCATTAAAACAAACAAGACATTCCTGCAACTTTTGGGCCAGAGCACCCCGTTCCTCTCCATCGCAACTCATTCCACTGAGAGAGGCGACCTCGGGAAACACTTGCATAGACTCGTATTTGAGAACGAGACCATGGTGCAGCAAATCCAGCATACCTCCACTCACTTATGCGACCAGAATGCTTCTTTCATTGCAATAAAAGACTGCCATTGTGTTCTCTCCAGTGAGAGTTGTAGAAAATAACTAGTGGTATGCAACTGTACATGTCTCTCTCATATTGTTTGTCTCAAATTATGTCAAAATCAAAACACCTAAACAGCTGCGCTCAGAGCTCGCATTAGGCAGTATCGTAATCGTGGGTGAGTTTTTGTTTGTTTGTAATTTTGTTACAGTCTTCGGAAGTTTAAACAGATGTGCAGCATGGTTTTAGAAAAGACGGCTAGACAACCACTCCGCTTGTTGAGATTGTGCATGACTTTGCTAACAATATAAACAAAGGGAAACACGATGTGAAGTGAAGGTTTCGAGCGAGCTTCAAACGCGAGCACAAGAAGAAAGTAACGCACAGGACAAGGCTGGAGTTGCGACTGATGTTTATTAAAAAGAGGGAATTCCTTAGAACACCGCCATGCATGCGCAAAAAGTCAACCGCAGAATCATGTGAACAAATTATTTTACACGCACCACGCCTCCGCCCCTCCCTCTTTCTTGATTTTAACCGGACCATAACACGTGTGTTATAGACGGGAAATTAGATTCGCCAGGTACCGACATTTTTTATCAGTGATATGCACCGGAGGTTCACTGACACATATTTAAGCACCCAACTTCCTGATGTGGAAAGCTTCGCATGTTTCTCTCTCGTCTATTGCGTTCCCTCCCTGCAATCGATTCACGGCCAAAATATGGTGTGCATCCGCACCTCCTGCAATGCAAGGGCAAGTGCCCTCCTGTGCCAGTTGGCAGCAAATTACGGTGTTCCCGCATGCGCTCATTGAGGCATCGGCCCGTCTGGCCGACGTAGGACCGACTGCAGGAGAGAGGTATCTTATACACTACAGACGCCAAGCATTTTGTGAAAACAGTAGTGTTTTTTACGACAGCCACTGCTTGCATCTTTCTTCCCTCCTGTGATGTTTTCGCACAGCCCCGCAAGTTTTGTGGGCGCAGAAGACATCAGTGCAGTGCCGTGTCTTGTGGCCACCCGTTTAATGTTGTGAGATAAGCCACGAACATATGGAATCACTTCGAATTTTCAGGGGGCGAAGCTACGTAAGGTTGAGGCTTGCCCAACACTCTCCCGAAGTAGCGCGGTGTAGCCACGCTAGTGCGATGACGATGACGCTGCCAACACGGCACAGCGCATGGAAGGTAACCATTATACGCCATGACGATGACGATGATGAAGAATAAGCGCGTTTCAAACCAGATATTCTCTTTCTGTCATCATGGCATAGCACATCGACTGTACCCACTATACGTCATAACGATGATGATGACGCTGATGACGATGATGAATAAGCGCGTTCCATACCACACATTCTCATTGTGCCATGGATGAAAACGATCGTGAACGCACTCTCACCCCGCGAAAGGCAAAACGGCAACGCCGACAACAAGCTGCTACGCCGGCGTTGAGGACGTGGACGGCGGCTCAACGGCAAAAACACACTGTATATACTGTACACACGCGTTGTCATTCATTTGCATGCGCGACTGGAGAATGAGACGGGTGATTTACGGTAATAACGGTCACCAGTGCTTCGCCCACTCGTCGCCCATTCGCGGCATGCTCGGTCAGCACGCGAAGTCACCATGCAGAGCGGTGCGAGTTCGTTCGAACAATAAGCCAATCCTTCAAGCACACAAACTTTTCACCCTTCTAAAGGTTAAGCAACACTGCCACTTTATTAACATCGAATTAACATTCATTAAGACTCACAGTGAGCAGCGATGGCGCAGTGCTTAGAGCATCAGCCTCGCATGCAAGAGGTCCGTGGTTCGAATGCCGGTGCCAGACAATTCCCAACCGGATTAAAAAAAAATCCGCGTGATGATGGAATTGTGTAAAAAAGGCCTGGGGTGGTGCAGCCTCACTGGCGACCACAGCCAGCAATGCGCTCCCTCACCAGAGCAGGATTGGCCACCCTGGTGCAGTACTTGGCCACTACCTCCCACATGAATACACCAATTAACCCTCGGCCCTCAGTCCCCAGCGGCTGCGAAGCAACTGACCAAAGCGGCGGTCAGACCTGCGACGCAGGGGAGGGTGCTAAGAATCTCTGGGTCCGGACAGGCCGCCATTGGAATCTGAACTTGGCTACGTTTAACGCCAGAACTTTATCTAGCGAGGCGAGTCTAGCTGTACTATTCGAGGAATTAGAGGGTGTTAAATGGGATGTAATAGGGCTCAGTGAGGTTAGGAGGACACATGAGGCTTATACAGTGCTGAAGAACGGACACGTCCTATGCTATCGTGGCTTAGCTGACAGAAGAGAACTAGGGGTGGGGCTCCTTATTCATAAAAATATAGCTGGTAATATAGAGCAATACTATAGCATTAATGAGAGGGTGGCATGTATCGCAATTAAGTTTAATAAGAGGTACAAGATGAAGGTGGTACAGGCCTACGCGCCTACATCAAGCCATGATGATCAACTGGTTGAACGGTTCTACGAAGACGTTGAATCAGCAATGAGTAAGGTAAAGACACAGTATACTGTATTGATGGGCGACTTTAATGCAAAGGTAGGCAAGAAGCAGGCTGGAGATCATGCAGTTGGGGAATTTGGCATCGGCTCTAGAAACGCCAGAGGGGGAGTTACTAGTAGAATTCGCAGAACGCAATAATTTACGAATCTTGAATACCTTCTACAGAAAACGGGCTACTCGTAAGTGGACGTGGAGAAGTCCTAATGGCGAAACTAAAAATGAAATAGACTTCATAATGTGTGCCCACCCGGGCATTGTACAGGATGTGGAAGTAGTTAACAAGATCCGATGCAGTGACCACAGAATGGTAAGATCAAGAATTCACCTAGACTTGAGGAAGGAACGGCAGAAACTGATGCGCAAGAAGCCGATTAATGAACTAGCTCGGAGAGGGAAAGTACAGGAATTGAGAGTTTCACTTCACAATAAGTACGCGGCTTTAACCGAGGAAACCGACCTTAGCGTTGACGCAATGAATGATAATCTGACTAGTATCATTAAGGAGTGTGCAATGGAAGTCGGGGGTACAGTCGTTAGACAGGACACTGGAAAGCTATCCCAAGAGACGAAAAACCTCATTAAGAAACGTCAAACCATGAAAGCCTCAAATGCAATAGACAAAATAGAGCTGGCGGAGTTTTCCAAGTTAATAGGCGTAAAGTAGCCGACATAAGAAAGTATAATATGGAGAGAATTGAGCACGCTCTAAAGAACGGAAGAAGCCTCAAAGCTATAAAGACAAAACTGTGCATAGGCAAAAAATCAGATGTATGCAATAAGGGACAAGCAAGGCAAGGTCACAGCCAATATGGATAGAATAGTTGAGGTAGCGGAAGAGTTCTACAGAGATCTGTACAGCAGCCGAGACAGTCACGATGATAACGTAAGAAGCAATAATAGCCCAGAGGATTCTGACATCCCACCAGTATTGACAGGAGAAATAAAGAAAGCCATAAAGGGTATGCAAAGAGGCAAAGCTACTGCTGAGGATCAGGTAACATCAGACCTGTTGAAAGACGGTGGAGAGATTATGTTAGAAAAACTAGCCACCCTGTATACGAAGTGTCTCTCGACAGGGAGGTACCAGATTCTTGGAAGAATGCCAACATCATCTTGATTCATAAGTAAGGGGACGTCAAGGACCTGAAAAATTACAGGCCCATCAGCTTACTGTCCGTTGTCTACAAGCTATTTACAAAAGTAATTGCTAAAAGAATTAATACGACATCAGAATTCAATCAAACAAAGGACCAGCCAGGATTTCGTACAGGCTTCTCAACAACAGACCATATTCATACTATGAATCAGGTGATGGAGAAATGCGCGGAATACAACCAACCGCTATACATAGCCTTCATAGATTACCAGAACGCATTTGATTCGGTGGAGACATCAGCAGTCATGCAGGCACTGCGGAATCAGGGCATCGGCGAAGCCTATATAAACATAATGGAAGAAATCTATAGCGGATCCACAGCCACTATAGTCCTCCATAAAGATAGCGACATAATCCCAATAAAGAAGGGCGTACGGCAGGGAGACACGATCTCTCCAATGCTATTCACCGCGTGTTTACAGGAGGTTTTCAGGGCCCTAGATTGGGAAGAGTTGGGGATAAGAGTTAATGGAGAGTATCTCAGCAACCTGCGATTCGCTGATGACATTGCATTGATGAGTAACGCGGGAGACGAATTACAGCTTATGATTACTGAACTGGATACGGAAAGTAGAAGAGTAGGTCTGAAAATTATTATCTATAAAACTAAAGTAATGTGGAACAATCTTGGCAGAGAACAGCGCTTTGCGATAGGTGGCGAGACACTGGAAGTTGTAAAGGAGTACGTCTACTTAACAGGTAGTAAGCGCGGAGCCGAACCATGAGAGTGAAATAACTAGAAAAATAAGGATGGGATGGCGCTCATTCGGTAAGGATTATCAAATCATGAATGCTAGTCTACCACTATCCCTCAAGAGGAAGGTATATAACAGCTGCATCTTAGCGGTACTTACCTACGGAGCAGAAACCTGGAGACTTACAAAGAGGGTTCAACTTAAACTGAGGACGACGCAGCGAGCGATGGAAAGGAAAATGATAGGTGTAACCTTAAGAGACAGGAAGAGAGCAGAGTGGGTCAGGGAACAAACGGGGGTTAAGGATATCATAGTTGAAATCAAGAAGAAGAAATGGATGTGGGCCGGGCACTTAGCACGTCGGCAGGATACCCGCTGGTCATTAAGGGTAACTGACTGGATTCCAAGAGATGGCAAACGCGTGAGGGGGAGACAGAAAATTAGGTGGGTAGATGAGATTAAGAAGTTTGTAGGTATTGCGTGGCAGCAGAAAGCACAGGACCGGGTTGATTGGCGAAACATGGGAGAGGCCTTTGCCCTGCAGTGGGCGTAGACAGGCTGATGATGATGATGATGAATACTCACCCTTCTGTCGAACTGACACCTTCACGTCTAGTAGAAGATAGAGAATGAAATGTTATTGTACGACCAGGCGCGCATTCTCTTCGCCCAGAGTTTGGTGACTTCCTCATTCCAGGTAGCCGTGGTTTGCAGCAAACGCCTGAGCCCTGTCCGCTAGACGGACCTGGTCCTCAGGGTTCAGTGACGGCAGCAGCGCCTCCCTCTGGTCATCCGGATTTTCTTGGACGCTGTTTCCGTCTATGGCCGGGATACTTGGGTTGTTTCAGCATCCCCACGCCATGTGGTAAATGGTGGTAGCGGTCTCCGAGTGGTATCTGCAGTTCATACTAAAGTTACCGGGATACAATGCATGGAGCAGTGTACCTTGCGGGTAGGTGCCTCCGTGGAGCCTTCATATGAGTCACTGCTTGTTCTCTCATCAGCCTTTTGTGAGCAGGTGCACAATAGCGTCGTTGCTTCCTGTGAATAAAGAGAGGGAGAGAGTGATGCACTTCTTCCGCAGCTCTTCTTCCAGTTTATATCTCTATTTTTATCACTTTATGTTGTTGTCATAGTAACAGTCTAAAGTTGTGGCGGTGACAGTTCTTATCGAAAAGGATCCTTGTTCTCTGATATGTCACAGCAAAAGCTGGGTATCAAAAACAAAGCGCAAATTAAGGATATTCACATTAGTGATGGGAGTTTAGCTAGTAGAAGGAAGGAACCCACTTTCTCCTTTTTTCTCATTTTGCCACTGCGCCGAGCCAGATGTGCCGCACAAAACAATTTGTTCTCGCGCTTGCATTCTTCCTTTCCAGAAATATGATGGTTGTACAGTCATATTCCTGAGTGTGCTTTTATATGCCTTGACCTTTCATCTATGCTCTCACCAAGTGAATAGAGAGCTCCAGTACATTACAGAGTGCGTTCAAAATGCGCGCTCTCTCGAGCAGACCATAACGTTCTATGAGCAACAGTGCAAAGTGGCATTCTCTCGTTTCTTTACCAAAATATGTGGAGGAGGTGGGCGGCTTCAAAGACAGTTACATTCAAAACCGGCAGGACTACACACCATATGGTTCAGGAACTCCAGCACACTAGTATCCAGATCCAGAATATTAGCATCTATAATAGTTAAACCAATCCTTCGCACGTTATTTTTATTTAAAAGTTGAAGTGAGAACTGTATTATAGATAATTAAAAAAAACTAATTTGAAGCCTATTTCTGAATAATAATCGTGGCAACTTCATGCTTCGCAAACGAAAATTTTAATTTCAGTAAAGTGTTACTTCCTGAATAATTTCAAAGTAAAACAATCCGTACTTTCCTCCTTGGCTATTCAGATGCATTTTATAGCCCCTAAAATTGTACATATCATAAGAGCAGTAATTTTTTACAGAATTGGGGTTTTGAGCACTAAATCAGTGGCCAGTCAGACCTCTACACCACATTCTATCGCCTGTGGAAATAGGTACGTCTCAACTCAGCTGTATATCTTAAAACAATGCCAAAACTGTCTTACACAGCGTTTCTACGGTTCAGTACCTTTTATACGTAAGCAAGTGGCAGTTCAACTTAGAAAACACAACAGTTGAATCTTGGTGTCCATGGGACTATGCTAATGAGCGAAGAGTTCCATGCTAATGAGCCAATCGAAAAGTCATGGATCCACTATCACAACATGCATTTTATGCGTTGTCCGACCTATGCTTCAGATGTCAGCGACAAAGATTTTTCAAAAAGCTCAAGGTGTGAACTTTTGCAGCTATATTTTTATAACGTAGAACCACTCGCATTTGGAAAAAGGCGAAGAGAGAGACACAAACAGAACTCTTTCACTGTCAGCGCTTAGTATGCGGAAACTGAGAGCCAGTGCGAAAGGCGCGCAAATATCAAACAATAAAGTCTTGACCATAACGAATAAATTAAACAGTGGATATTTCCGCGTGTGACTTATGTTGTCTAAAAAGGTTGGGCGACCGTTTTGGTGACATGCATTCCTCTCACCAGTCAAATGCAGATTTCAGGTTAAGTTTCCTGTGCGTCTTCGTAGCTCATTTCCCAGAAATAATAGCACTTAGGACACTGGCCCGACTGCACAGCATGAGATACGCTGTGGCCCTGTTCAAAACATTGTTTTCTAGATTTTTATAGTAACTTTAATTATATGTAAAACCCATGTAGCCACTACATCAAATCGGCATTAGGATTCTGCATGACTTAGCCGGTGAGAGTTTAAAAGAACGTAGTTAAGACGCCGTTGATCCTTGTTGAGATTTATAAATCTGAGTTTTATCCCCTTGTTCGTTGCACTAGTTTGAAAGAGCAACAAGACACTGACGCTCGTCAGATAGGGCAGCGGAAGAAAAGGTACGTTGTTTCACCGGCAACTTGTCAAACCAAAGCTCAGCTAAACAATTGCCTGATTGAATACAGGAAGATTTGCAGTTTATGGTGATGCAGAAGGTTCTCAGGATTCCACAACCGAATTCTTGGAGAAACGGTCAGTCTGCAAACGTGCAATGTAGGCATAAATTGACGTATGAGTGAGCGCAATCGAGTAACGACGTAGGGGAGTAATGACGCGTCAGCAACTCTAGGATCAGTTGACTTTTTTCGTGACCGCGAAAAGATTGGTTCTTTGGGGGCAGTACTGCAAATGTATTTTTTTTAAATGCAAAGCATTTCTTAGCGAACTTCGGCAACCTTGAGCGTATCTATCTATCTATCTATCTATCTATCTATCTATCTATCTATCTATCTATCTATCTATCTATCTATCTATCTATCTATCTATCTGTCTGTCTGTCTGTCTGTCTGTCTATCATCTATCTATCTATCTATCTATCTATCTATCTATCTATCTATCTATCTATCTATCTATCTATCCGCCTACGACTTTGTGGTCTCCTGGCCGTATCGCTAATGGGATTTATACCAAATTTAGTATGGCATAACACCACTGTATGACGAACAAAAATGGCTGGTCATATGAAAATCATGACTAACTTGTCATGAAAAGTATGATTTACATGCCACGCTCATGACGCGCTCGCGGCCGTTTCGTTAGCTTGATATAAACCAAATTTGGGATTGAGTTACGTGACTGTATGACGAACATAAATGAGAAGTGGTAATATGAAAATCATGACTTCTCAAGTGCGACATGACTTGCATGCCACGCTCATGGCGTGCACGCGGGCGTTTCGTTAGCTTGATATACACCAAATTTGGGATTGAGTGACGTGACTGTATGACGAACGTAAAAGACAAGTGGTAATATGGAAATCATGACTTGTCATGTGCGACATGACTTGCATGCCACGCTCATGGCGCGCTCGCGGCCATTTCGTTAGCTTGATATACATCAAATTTGGTATTGAGTGACATGACTGCACAGCGAACAAAAGTGGCAGATGGCAACATGAAAATCTTGGCATGCATGTCATCTACAACGCCATTTACATACCACGCTCCTGGTGCGCTTGCGTTCAGTTCGCTAGCTTGATATACACCAAAATTGGTATTGCGCGACGTGACTGTATGACGAACATAAATGACAGGTCCGAACATGTAAAACATGACATGCAAATTATGTAAAGCATGATTTGCTCCTTCCTGGCTGCTTCGCATTAGATCGATTCCCACAGTACGTGGGATCTGCCGACTTTTTTTTCCTGCCACGGAAATTAATTGATGCAAAAGTGTAGGATATCAAAGGATGGAAGAAGAATTGTTCTTCCTTACAGTAGTATTTGAAGGAACATATTTATATCGAACATTATCAAAACAGAAAAAAAAGCGTAGCAATAACAAAAAAATTATAAAAACATCAATGCCTCTCAGCAAAGGTTAAAAAGTAAAAAAAGGGAAATATACGTTTTAATTACGAGTGCCAAATAGTGTTATAATGCAAATATGAGCTCTGTATGTACGAAAGTTGCTTACATACCCCCCAAAAATAAAGGCACTACTGCTTGGATTGCCACCACGCGAAATAGTTTCTCGACGCTGTGAGACAAAGGTTGGCTGAACTTGTTTTCTGACATTTTTTTCTGTTCAAGTTTCCTTTCGTCATAGCAGTTCTGGTCCTTTTTTTTATTTTTTGTCGTTGGAGCTGATGACTCTGAGGCGCCTTCGCATGTATACGTTGATATGAACGGTGTACCTTGTCTCCGAAACGTGGTCAACTGAGAATTTGAATTCTCATTTGACCACGTTATTCCTCGTGTACTGCCGAAAACCGGACTGCCCTTTTGATTTCACCATTTTTCTGATCCACGGAAAGGTTCCGACGCGGTAGAAAAAAGAGAGCGGATGAATCGTTCAAGTATTGAAGTACAAAAGAAAGGCGGTGCAACTTCCCATGGAATGCGATGGGGGTCTTCTCTAACTCAGAGCCACTCACAAAGTCAAGCAATGCCTTGAGCTTTTGCCGTGACATCACTGATGGTGCAAGAAGGCCTGAAAAGATGTGGCATCGACTCCAATAGAAATGCAGGCGCGGGAGTTGGATGGTCTGCGTGCACATCAGAAGCCTGACCAACTTGCTCATCTCCGCCTCAGCGACTCCCCTCTAGGTTCTGTCCTTCTAGCTGTGCGTTCATTTTTCGAAATTATGCATACACGCATATTTATTTGTGTGGTTGCACATCTCTTTGAGAACTTCAGCGGTCAAAAAAAAAAACACTAAGAAGCCGCCACACGGCACTCCGGAGCGCTGCGTCAAGGTTTACTTCTCGCATTGTTCGCTGATACAACTGCGCTATTTCTGCAGCCGGCACCAAGTGCTCCGAGGCAGCGGAGTGCTAGGTGGGCGGTTATAAAATCGAAAAAATGCAAACTCAACTCGTGCAAGTGACGGTGAAATGAACATTGCTGGGTGGGGTCACCGTCATACAGTGGACACGGCATTGCCCCAGGATGACACAGGTGATGATAAGCTATTAGGAAAGGAACATGCCCCGTTACGTAATTATTAACTTATTTATTTAAACACTCTCATCACCATTTGCGGCGTTACAGAGAGGAGTGGTATTACAAGTTTGAAATGGCAGTCTTGACTGCTGCACAATAAGGGTTGTTGGTGATGGAGGCAGGAAGGTGATTCTATTCAAATGAAGTCTTCGGCACGTAGGAGTGGACGTACATGTTGGTCTGGCAGAACGGCACTTGCGCTCTCAGGTTATGGTCGACGCCTGATGAAACACGAAAGCAATGTGCGTTTTATTTCAGAATTCAAAAAATGCAGTTAAAAATTTTAGGCCTTCACAAATACAATATACATGACGTATTCGATCCCGGGCCATTGGTGCTGCAACAGTACCAACATGAGCGCTAATTTATTCGCACTTTCATAACAGTGATCAGGTGGATGCAGGTGGATTTTTTTCAGTGACTGTCGCAACACACAAAGTGATCGCTAGTGACTGACTCGTGCTTCACTAAAGACATCCTGATGAAATGATTAAATCACCCTTTCATAGACCATGCGTTTCATAACCGTGATGACAGTCAGTCAGTCAGTGAACAAATTCTATTGCGCTCATAACGAACTACAGAGTTGTTGTAGCGAGCCGCGCCCATGTTGAGGCTGGAGTATCATGGTCTTCCGCCCATTCGCAGGCCCTTTGGACAGCCCTTAGTTGTTCCTGGGGATCGCCGCTTTTGAGGGCTTCCTCCCAGTCCCATAAAAAAAAAACGTTATGTGATAATGACGAGCACTGCCAGGGCATGTGTGCTGATGAGTGATACTCTTCGTGGCACTATGGGCAGTGTGGGTCTGCATCCGGAGCAAACCAGCTGAACTTTCCTTCCGACGGGAATGATCGCGTTTGTAACAATCTCAATGTTGGAGTTTGAGGTCTAGTGAGATTTGGATGTGGGGGGCGGTAATTTCCTGCGCCGAAGCTGATAGTTTTCCACAATTTCGTTAAAAGAGTCATGGGTAGGATGTATGGTATATAAATATCAAACAAAATACAAGCACAACATATCACTAGTGATAACTGATCATTATGAGTTTATAGTGGTGACGTAGAAACTCAGAAAATATACATGCAATGGCAGTTTCATCGACATCAATGCCTATTTCCTATACTTATTAGCTGGACTATGCCACCAAAAAAAGCGATCATCCCTGGTGACTTCGTCCCGCCATGTCCTGGGCATCCCAAATAAGTGACCCCTTCATTGAGCCCCTAAAAGGAAACTCATTGAAAGTGTAACTTTTAGCCGCGAAGCTCCATTTAAAAGGAGCTTCACACCTTTTAGGGGCGAAGCTCCTCTAGCCAGGGCTCTGTCTCCCGTTGGCGTAGCCAGATGACAATGACGCTGCCATCACGGCACAGCACATACAAGGTAACCATAGTGCGCCCGTCCGTCCACAGCACATGCAAGGTATGCAAGATGCCCACTATACGCCCACCGTAACTTTCATGAAATAGGGAAGCACCCACTATGCGAACCAGAAGACTATAGTATAATAAGGCCGTCAACCACGGGCGCCGCTCCGTAGAGTAGATGATTCCGAGAGATTCTGCGCGACAGCGTCGTCAAGCCGACCCGGAGCTGAGAGCTCGAGAAGCCCAAGCAGGACGCCCGCCCCGGCAAGCCGATGCGGAGGCGGCGAGGGCTCGCGCAGCTGTAGCGAGACGGGCACGTCGACAGGCCGACCCGAAGTTGCCGGCTCGCGAAGCTGCAGCAGAACGGAAGCGGCGGAAAGTCATCTACGATGATGAATAAAGAGCCTGTTTACATAACTCCTATGGCTGCTTCGCATTCTACTCAGGTTTTCCTTACGGGGAGTTGTGTGCGATTTTCTGCCATCACAGCGCGGCACATGGAATGTACCCACTATACACCATAACGATCAGACCACACACTCTATTTCTGCCCGCGAGGCCGAAGAGAGACGAAAGCGGCGACAGGTGAACTTGGAAGCGGAACGGGCTCGGGATGCAGCGGCCAAGCGCCTGTAGCGGTCGCTACCCGAGACTGGAGGCGCCGACGCTCACTTCAAGCGCGACTTCCTAGACCACTCGTTTACGTGTGGGGCGAATGTTTCACGGTTCCACCGATAAGCGTTAGAGCTTCGCCCCACTCATCAGCATTCACTTCGTGGAGATGGCGTGGATTTTAAATGCGAAGCATTTCTTAGCGAACTTCGGCGAGTTTGAGCGTATCTAGCTATCTGTCTATCTAGCCGCCTACGACTTTGTGCTCTGCTGGCCGTACCGTTAATGGGATTTATACCAAATTTGGTATGGCATAACATGACCGTATGACGAACATAAATGGCTGGCCATATCATGAAAATCATGACTAACTTGTCATGAAAAGAATGATTTACATGCCACGCTCATGGCGCGCTCGCGGCCGTTTCGTTAGCTTGATATACACCAAATTTGGGATTGAGTGACCTGACTCTATGACGAACAGAAATGACAGGTGGTAATATAGAAATCATGACTTGTCATGCGCGACATGACTTGCATGTCACGCTCATGGCGTCCTCGCGGCCGTTTCGTTAGCTTGAGATACACCAAATTAGGTATTGAGTGACATAACTGTATGACGAACATAAATGACAACTAGTAATATGAAAATCATGACTTGTCATGCGCGACATGACTTGCATGCCACGCTCAAGGAGCGCTCGCGGCCGTTTCGTTAGCTCGATATACACCAAATTTGGTATTGCGCGACATGACTGTATCACGAACATAAATGACAACTGGTAATATGGAAATCATGACTTGTCATGTGCGACATGACTTGCATGCCACACTTATGGCGTGCTCACGGCCGTTTCGTTAGCTTGAGGTACACCAAATTTGGTATTGAGTGACATGACTGTATGAAGAACCTAAATGACAAGTGGTAATATGGAAATCATGACATGTCATGAGCGACATGACTTGAATTCCACGCTCATGGCGCGCTCGCAGCCGTTTCGTTAGCTTGATATACACCATATTTGGTGTTGAGTGACATGACTGTGTAATGAACATAAGGTGGTAACATGAAACTCTTGGCATGCATGTCATCTACAATGCCATTTACATGCCACGCTCATGGTGCGCTTGCGTCTAGTTCGCTAGCTGGATATACACCAAAATTGGTATTGCGTGACGTGACTGTATGACGAACATAAATGATAGGTCCTAACATGTAAAACATGACATGCAAATTATGTAAAGCATGATCGGCTCCTTCCTGGCTGCATCTCGTTACATCGATTCCCACAGTGCGTGGGATTTGCCGGCTTTTTTCTGTCCATGTTCCTATGGTAAATAAAACATTGACCGTTGCTATTGATGACTAATGATTCATGACTGCTAATTCGCAATTGACACTTTACATTGGGAGCCCACAAAGTGCGTTAAAACGCGGAATGAAAAAAAAGTCACAGTTTCGCCACAAGGCGAAGCAATGAATGCGATAGCAACAAATTGGAATGTCAAGCGACGAATGACAGGCAGGTCGAAACGTGCAGCGCGCTGCTCACGCACACATGACGCACGAAAACAACACGCACTGGACGAGAGCGAACTAAAAACATTCACAGCTCGACACTTAACGCGCTGCTCAAACAAAAACGCCGCACGAAGCGTATTCACAGGTACAGACGAGCACGAACTAACAAGTGTCACAGTTGTTACTTCGCTGTGTTTGAAAAGCGTGCTCTTTTCGCAAACGGGGGGACTGCAGCGAGCGCTGTGACCTTCGCGCGCCCGGTAACTACAACGCTATCCTCCCGCCTAAGCCGCATTCTCCGCCACCGCGAGATAAGCGCTCGCGCGCACGAGCATCTACCCTCCCCGCCCCCCTCTTCGGGTACAGTGCGGGCCAGAGAGCGCGCGTCGCGACGAACGGGGCAGCTAAGCCCCGCCGAGCGCGGCCTTTGCGCCATCTCGCTTTTAATGGTGAAAACACGCTGAAAACTCGCTGTATCTAAATAGCTCGCCGTTTGAGCGTTGAAGGATGTTCGCCTTCGTGGCTGAATGGTTAGCGCCGCTCGCTGCAGAGCGAGAGGTCCCTTGTTCGATGCCGCGCGTCGGGAACTTTTTTCTGAATTATTTTTCTTTGAGCTTTTCATAAATATATAGATAGATATACATATACGGGGCGTGACGCCGACGCCGACGGCGAAAACCAGCCGAGAGTGCCCATTGTTGCGACCGGGTCCGGCGGGTCTCATTGTTGGTTGCTGGCCTACCACTGGTCCCCTAGCCCATCTTTAGCAGAGAGGAAGGCGCTCGTAGGAGAGTTATTTACAGACGTGTATTTACATTGAGAGATCAAGAGAAGAGAGTTTTCACAAAAAGTCTTCGGCTTTTAAAGCCCCGAGTCTGGCAACTTGAGGCAATCAAGCCGGTGGCAGCAACACTCGCCAATAAGGTGTCCTGCCGCCACAACGCCCTGCCCCCCAGAAAGGAGGTAATGGGACGCACAACACATTCCTCAAAAGGGTAAGGCGAGAAGTCCAATTGGGGAACACCAATGCCCCACACAGGGGGGGATGTCCACGTACCACGCCCAGACGACTCGATATTGTCGGCGAGGAGGAAGTGTCCGAAGGGCAACCGGACTGGTGCCAAGTCGGTGACCTCTGAAGACGTGGTTGTTGCTGTCGACCACACCTGCAGCCGCTAATGGCTCCGTCCAGCTGCAGAGACATGCCACGTCGCTGGGAAAGGTGTCCGCAGCTCCTTCCCACGCCGGCCGCATCTTGCAACAAAGGGCTGTTCGCCGCAGCCTTGCTGGATTTCTGGTCACCGGAGCACACCGCGCGCTGCTGGGCATACCAGGAAAAGGGGGATTAGACTTGCGCCCCCCGAAGGGCAGTGAACCCGGGAGCAACTTTTGAATGACAGGACCATTCTCCGCGGCCCCTGTCGCGACGGCTTCCAAAGCCGATCGTAACACCATATAATTGTTATCGCAATAAAAATAAAAACTGGTTTGCTGACCACTTTCCACTTAGGGACAGCATTTCTATGAAGACATTGTTTGATCGGCTATTTGATTCGATATTCAATCAAATTAATCAAATCAAATGAAAACTTAATTTTGAATAGTTTGGTTAAATCGTTAAGAGTATACAGAAGAGGGTCCCAAGGTAAGAAAACCGTACCGGGACCCTCGTCATCGCTATAGTGACGTCCTGTCGCCACTCGTCAATGTGATCGTGAGCGCCGTAAGTAGGCGTCATTATGCGCTTAATTATTGATTCAATGAAGGTTGGAATGGCTACGACGGCAGCGTGCTCAATTTGATGCTGCCGGTAGCACGGGATGTGAAAAGGTGAAACAGGTGCAGTAACTAAAGCTATCAGATGGATCATCGCTGGAGCACTACAGCATGTGATGTTCGATGGCCATGACATCATGGAACTTTGTGTTTAATGATGCAAACTATATATAACTACATTTTCTTTCCACATATTCCCCATTCCACATATTCTCAGAGAAAAGGGAAAAAAATTGAGGCAGCTTGCACTAGTGGGTGAAAGCCTGAAGGTAGGATGGAGCTGGGTAGCCTTTTTTGTTTCCCTGTGGTTTTCACTTTGTTTCCTCGTCTATTTCTTTCTTTTTCGCTTTTCCAGTTTTTACTTTGTTTTCCCCTTTGTTTCCATTTATTTCTATTATCCTCAAGGTGCTCCAAGTACAAGAGAATTGAAGACGTCTCTTTGGGAACAGTGCACGCTCAAATAGTAGTGCTATATGTGATTGTTTGCGTTAATGTCATCATCAAGGCGTTTGGAGAACATGAGGTTGAAGAATTCTCTTTGGCGCAAGCACGCACTCAAATGGTTACGCTATATGTGGTGTTCATTGTGTTACGCTAAACTATGACAGCATACGACGATGAGGGCCCCTTAAGAGCTCCACACTTAAAGCAATATAGCTTCCTCAAATTATTATGATGGTGTATAGTCGCACACGTCTGAATGGTACTATTGAAAGGTATTCACTCCAAACATTTCAGAAAATTTCGGGGTCGTCCTGAAGTCACAATGTACTAACGAACGGCGTGCTTGGAATAACTTTGCTGATTGGATTAAATGTGCTAGCATTTGGATTAACTTAAGTGGCACTTGAGTTAAAATTACTTATACTCGTACAATTTCAGTGGTCGCTGGAGTAAACTTACTCGCGGCCAGAACAATTTGGCTGGCGCTTGGAATAAATTGAGCTGGAAAACCTGTAGTAGAGACTACACAGGAAAGCGTTACTAGCGCGGATGAGAAAGGTGGCCTTAGTGCGTCGGCGGCAGCAAGAACTTTCGCAGACATGGGTGGCGAGTTGATTGTAGCAGGGTCACATAAAGCGGGACCTCGACTTAGGCTTGGACACAGTCGATTACAGCATGGTGAGTCCATAAGAAATCCCTGCCCAGTAAATTATCATGCGAACCCTTCGGCAGCACTCAATACCCGACGACATCAATAAGGTTTACAATAAGAACGCGTGCCGCGCCTGCATAGAAAGGGCGGATATGTTGCTCACTCGAACTGCTCAAGACGAAGTCATGAAGTGGCGTTGTAACTTTCTTGTGTGTACAGCGAAGATTCTGATTCATTATATACACTGCGACGCCAGTGTCGACAAGTGCTAGAACGGGTACACCTTCAACGGATACAGCAACGACATTAGATGGCGAAAACATAGCTCAGCGGAGCGATACCGATGGCAACACGCTTTATCGATGGCAGCAAAGTACATGGGGCAGCCTCAAATGTATAATGCCTAAAGGAAAGCTGGCTCTAGACCTCCTAGCGCACGAAATGCTTGACCACAAGCAGCAAGGCAAAATGGTTTTCTGAAATCCCTACCGACAATAAGGCGGAGATCATTGCATATGGCGCACTGGCGCAAATAGTAGAGTCATGCTGCTTCCAGAGTTCGTCATAGTTTGCCAAAGTTGAATTAAGTCCGTTACCGTTAGTGGGCTCTTGGCGACGAGCCTCACAAATGCATCGTGAGTCAAACCTTTCAAGATTAGTTTTATCTTCATGACTTCCGTCATGGCCGGGTTGACATGCCTGGTGTAATTTTCGCCATTTTGCTGAGTTAGAGATCTCATTTGCGAAGCGCTAGACGGCAGACACGTCCGCGAACGCTGTCCTGACGCTCGACCTGGCGGGTAGGTCCCTCTCGTGGTTACTATACCACAGTATGGCGGCGTCAGTTAAGAAAATATTTATGTGGGTAAGCTTGTACGCATCGTCAAGTTTCTTGTGCTTCTTCACTGGTCGTATTCGACGAGCTTATCTTTCACGTCTTTCACATCGGCACACTGAAGAAAGTCGGGTCGCGTTGTAGAGTGGGTCCGGAAAAAACAACGGCCGGAGTAGTTGATGCCGAGTTGGCAACCTGCTGCTCTTTGTCCGTGGACATGAAAGAAAATCGACGGAACGTACAGCGACGATGTTCCAGGATTTTGGCGTACGCCGGAACGCCACTGGTTAAAACAAGGTGTTTAAGAGCGTTGTCTTCTTTATGAATAAGAAGATTAGTCATGGCAAGTTGCGTGGTAATGAAGGAACGAGCGGAAACGCAGAGCCAACGAGACGACGTCTTCTTTTGTACCGAGTGCTACCCCTGTCTTTCTGCACCATATTGCCAAATATAGAAATATGGGCTGTTTAAAGTTTGTGGTGATTTTACTGCACTGTGAGTAATAAAAACTGCATGAGACTTGGTTATAAATTTTTGTTTGTAATTCCACGCATGGATTTTGCTGCTGTATCGTGTTCCTTTAAATGTTAGAAAAAGTGGACTTTCTTTTTTTCATAAAGCTTGGGGATGAGGCGCTATATTTTTTTTGCAAAACTTCAGAAGTGCGCATTTGCCAAGCAGGTTCAACTCGAAAAAAAGGTGCGATATTGTTGTACTGCCTAAGATGTTCAGTAAAAACAGTTGACTGTATTTTGTTGAAGGACAACCTATTGCATATCTCTTTACAAACAGATCACGCGCAAACGTACAGAAACAACGCAAGACAGACGCAATAAAATATTCCGCACATCAGGCGCACGCAGTGTGATAAAATTAACGGCGCCGACACTACAAAATCAATAATATAAAACAATAAACGTCACTCGCGCGCTGCTCGTGTGAATCATCTGTATACAAGTAATCCCACGCAAATGGCCAAACTACTGCGGTGTATGGCTGTCTCAGATAATCGACTGAGCGCAAAAGGAACAGAAACACAAAATAACCCTAGCATAGAACGAAACTCTGTCGCCAACATCACGATACACTCCTATGCGGCACTGTGCAGAAGGAGACTACGGTGTCACTCCGCGTACTCATGCGCACGTGCGAGAAACCCCGTGGATCTGGGAAAATCGTTCCCCTAATTTGCTGTTTCCGGAAGAGGGCGCGATGTTTAAACCTCTTGGAAATGAGGAAGTCACTGCTTTTGCGCTTTCCTTTTTTTCCAGCGCTGTAACTACGGGAATCGTTCATTCACGCTGTTCGTCAAGACAAATCCAACGAAATGTAACCATGCTAGCTTTTATTGCATCAATAGTATAAAAAGATTGTTGTAAGGGTAAGGGGAAAAAAACGAGAGAGAAAGACAAGCACTACTAAAGAAACGTTGAGCTATTAGCTTATATCCAGAATAACACTTTTTGCTTGCTGAAAAAAACATATGCTGCAGAGTCGAAAGGCTGATGTGAACAGCTTATCCAGATCTTGCAGTGCTGCGCGGAAAGGAGAGCTTACAAGTGGATTGTGAAGTTGCCCTTTGCTTAAAAGCCCAATCTTCATGCTGTAGAGCAGGGGTCTCAAACTCACCTCCGCAAGCGGGCCACAGGCATGCAATTTAGTCCCGTAAAGCAGGGGCAGTCAAGGAAGTAAATGCGGAGGGGGGGAGTATGCACAAACTGCCAGCAAACATTTCCATTCGAAATACAACATTTCCCATTACTCATATACGGGTCATTTCTGAAGGCAATTCAATGGCAGGAATCCATCATATATATCGATCTCCAAAAATACTAAAGTCTGGACGCCGAATCTAAAATACAGTATTGTTTCTTGGTTGTGTGTGCACACAAGCTGACCATAATGGGTGCCTCACACAAACGCATTACACCAGTTATGCCTCTGTAGCTCACGAACATACTGATTAAGAAAATAAAATAGATGTGGGGCCAAGACAGCCATCTGCGGGCCGCGGGTCTTGTGTTTGAGGCCCCTTCAGTAGAGCATCCCTCTAGTCTTCGGAAAGTGGGCGCAAGCTATATTTCCCCATGGAGCAGAAAAAATCGAAGGACACTTTGTACATTCCAAAGTGTGTTCGGCGAAAGCGTGTGGCCATTCCACTGACTATGCAATGTCTTATCCTTTACACTCTCAGTGGGATACACGGTGGTGGGATAACACACAAACCGAATGTGTGCCTGTTTTCTTTTTTTAATTTTTTACCGCGAATCGCAGCGAGACGCGAGACTAATCTTCCTCCGTTCGCATGCGTTAGTATTTTCTCGCACTTTGCGCATAGTGTAAACGTCATCCGCGTTCCAGCGTTTAAATCGACGGACCCTTTGTAAATTCGAAAGTGTATTCCGTGAACGCCTGTGTCCTTTGAGACGGCGTTCATGATTGCAAAGGCTGGGCACAGCGACGCTACGCAAGCAAAGCGCGAGCGCTGTAGAGTCCGACGCGACCGGCGTCCGTTTGCGGATCCCGGCGGCCACCTGGCTCCGTGCCAGAGCTCGGACAGACGGACGGACGGACGGACGGACGGACGGACGGACAGACAGACAGACAGACAGACAGACGGACGAGCGGACGGACGGACGGACTGACTGACTGACGGACGGACGGACGGACGGACGGACGGACGGACGGACGGACAGACAGACAGACAGACAGACAGACAGACAGACAGACAGACAGACAGACAGACGGACGGGGGGGGGGGGCGGGCCGGCGGACGGACGGACGGACACCGGACGGACGTGAGCATCAGACATTAAAGGCTTTCGGCTTAATAATGCTGTTATTCGATACATATGTTGCGACCATAGTGCTTGTCACATATCAAGAGCGGCATCAGGATGAAACGCACTTGTTTCCACGGGGTGCCACCTAGAGGTGGTGCCAATACCGTTCCTGTGTTACTTCCAGTGCGCTCCTATGACTCCACTCGTACTTCAAGGGGTGAGCAAGGGAAAACTTTTAAGGCGAAAGCTTTAGATATCTCATGGAACACGAATACTGACCGTCGTCGGGATCAGCGCGAATTATGTATTAAATCATCAAGGGATGACGTCGTCATATGGCATGATTATGGTTTCACATATCACCAATATTTGTGACGTCAAACAGGGCTAACATAACTTGTCACATTGTGACTTCATCGCAAGACATAGTCAATTGGTCAAAGGTGGGCCGATCATGGATCAAACTAGGCGCGTTGCAGAAAACTGGCAATGCATCCGAACCTCAAGATGTGTCGGAAGCATGTTAGGTGGAGAAAGCTTACTGAGGAAGGCAGACAAGGACCGACATATCCACTGAGAAGAAAAACGAGCTGATGGATTTCGCCTTCGAGTCGTCTTAGGCGAATGTACAAGGGACTCTTCGAGTTTTACTGAATATGTCCGGTGATTTCGGCTGAATTCGGGACAAAACACCCCGGTCTAGATAACAGCATCGCACACTTGCACACGGGCACCTTCCTCACTGGATTCGAACCTATTCACGTCAATCAATACATCAGACAAACTGCATACTGAGCTCACTCAAAGATTAGATTGAAAATATTTCAAGAACACTCTAAGATATTAATGGTGAGTACTTCATCGGATACATTTGTTTTGTTAATGTCTCGCATCCTTATCACAAATACTTATCGTGTTAATATCCTGTATCGTATCTAACATCGTGTATCGTATCGCGCAGCCAGAATTCACTTCCGCGGGGTATGCGGTGGCAGCAGCACTCCGGGTGGTGAGATCCGCAGCCAAGGAAACCTGGGCCCCATGCCTTCGAGGCTCAGATGTTACATCTCTCCTGGGTGACATGATGTTGCAACAGGAACCGCTAACGGCGTTCCCAGGCAACCGAATGTCATGCGCTGTAGCGGCGATGCGAGGATATGGCCGCCGTTGGGCCACCAAGGAGGCCTGCACGCCGTGCTCGAATTGGGAAATAGGTGCTTCCGATAGTAACAGGGTCCTGGTGTCCATGGTCGAGGAAGTGTGGACGGCGTCCTTTAGAGGGAGAGACCCGCAATGACGACGATCCAGGAGCACGTAGAGATGGTGTCAGCCTTAAAGTTCCGTTGTCGTAGATTGCACCATTGTAGTGCACCAGACAGAGATACAAGACCCTTACCTCGGGCAAGCTGTTCTATTCTCTGCCACTCCTCCTTATCTTCCTCCCGCTAGCTCCTCATGTGAAAGAACCCCGATGCCGCTCTCAGTCATCACAGTTGATACAATTGCAAAGTATGTTTGGCCAGCCCTAGCTCCTGTGAAAGCCGACATGGAAGATTGCACACATAAGAACATTTCGCATTTTCCGAAACTTTCTCAAGAAACTTGACATTTACGCGATGTCTTTTGGTTTTGGCATGCTCCTTTCATTGGGTCTTCTTATGCGATCACAAATGCAAGAAATATATGACTCCATGCCGACACCACACGACAAGGACGATTCAGTGAATCCAACACAGAATATACGCGCGAGTTACAGGCGTATCATTGAACAGGCGTGTCAGGAACAACAAGGGCACTACTCGCCTCTTCGTTGCTTTAAGCTTGTATCTGCTTAAAATTGCATCACTGTCTCCGTGCTTTGCCGTTTAACATTTTTGCGGCGTTTCTCGAGAGTATATTTAGCACAGAACTTACTCATTATTGATATAGCTTGCATAAGCAGTTTTTTTCTTCAGACTGCCAGATATCCGATTCAGGTACGAAACACTGAGAAATTCTGGAATTTCTCCTCTAAAGTCAATGCTAACTGGCTTTTTGTTTTCTTATACAGACATATATACTACAATGGGTTCCAACATTTCACTACTCGCTGTCCTGTTGTGTTGGCTACTCCCTGGTGAAGCCAAGAAGTCCCAACTCCCACAATGTACGTATTAGATCTCTTGCATGGTGTTACAACACAAAGTGCGCTTGCTTTCCATTTACGTACGCAGGGCTCATGTTATAGCCGCGACGATATTGCTACATCACAACAATATGATTTATGGCACAGAGGCCCTGAATACGTTCATGTATTAGTTGTCCCAGCCTAATTTGGAACGGGCTCTAGAAAAGCCGCTCTTCCAGCTTTGGCTGTGACCGTGCTGCGAGGCTGTGACTGTACGGCGAGAACCCGACGGGATTTGAACCCGGGCCCTTTTCATTGTAGTCAACCTTTCTGCCCCAATGCTACGTCCAAGCTTGAAACTCCTTTGCAACAATACCCTATACAGGGGTCATGTCCGGAGGCGGGAGCACGGTGAGCAGGGGGGAGGGGGCGTTTGCCCCCTCTTAGTCACCTAACAGGGAGGGGCGCAAAGTCGGCCCCATACTATCACTTAGTAAGGGAGGGGGGGGTGCTGCAACTAACCTCACACCCCTGCCAACGGGGAACGCTGCGCACTCTTATGGTCATGTCGGGCAAATAATCACGGTAACATGTTACATACTATGGTCGAACAGTAAAACACTCAACGAGAATTACGTAACGAGTGGGTCCTTTAATGCTTCGAACAGATTACAAAGGGCTCAGCCATAATTCTTCAGCGTCATCCATCACAACGTCAACGAAGTGCGCATAATGCCACACAGATGTGTAGCGGGTACCTCGCTATTCCGCAGAATGACGAATATTGGCATAGTGGGTGGTTCGATAGTTAAAAAAATGATTTATGGCGTAATTATATTGGTTGGCTTAAAAGTAGTAGCAGTGTTTACTTCGAAAATGACGCTTGATTCTGCAGCCCGATGGGCACGAGTCAACAGCGGGCTATCGAAAAGCCGCCCTTCCAGCTTTCGTTGTTAATATGCAGCTTGTTTAGCGCAGGCCTGGCGTTTTCCCAAAGGGGCTTCAAGCACCGGCTTAGCTCTGTGTAGTATATTCGAATGCCACTTCTTGTGGAAACCCAGCCGCCACGTTCCTGCGCCTGAGCCAGGTAAATCTCCTGACTTGACCTCCTATTGTCCCATCGCTCTTGCCAGGTGTTTTGGAAAAGTGATGGAGAGGATGATATTGACTCGCCTGGATTGGTACCTGGAACACTACGAGATATACCCTGATGCCATGACCGGCTTTCGGCTTGGACGGTCCTCCATAGATAACGTCACTGACCTAGTTTCGTCTGTGCAGCATTAAAATAGCCTGAAATGATTATTTACGGCGTTGTTCTTACACGTGAAAGGCCCATACGATAACGTATCACATGGAACCATTCTGGATGCCTTGGAAAATGTCGCATTGGAGGGTCGTGTTTACCAATGGAATGACAGCTATCTGAAGGGCAGGACTTTCTTTCTGCAGACTGAGGGTGGCGCAAAAAAGCATCATTACATCTGTCGCAGTGTGCCTCAAGGTGGAGTTCTTAGCCCCACACTCCTTAACCTAGCGCTTGTCAGCCTGGCTAACGCACTTCCACGATCTGTCCATCTACCAATATATGCAGATGATGTCTACATCTGGGCGTCAGGGTGACGCGTCTCCATGTGCGTGCCAGGCTTCAGACAGCGGCTACACTAACCACAAAATAGGTGTCATTCACTCCAGCCTTTGTGATACAGGAAAGGAGGGAGTTATGATAAGGTACTTGCACCGTACTAGGAAAACCTCTCGAACACACAAGATCGCTGGGGGCGTTTTTGTTTTTTCTTTAAGAACGAAATCTTGAAACGGAAACTGGATTTAATTTTACACAAGCATAAAACGCGCCCAAGTGTCCTTCACGTTAAAAACAATTGTATTCACAATAGGGCAATGCCTCATTGTAGCGTCGAATCACAAAAACAATTTCAAGAAAAGTCAACCATGTTCTGCATCTGCTTAAATCAAGCTCAGCCAGATGTATTAGTAAACCAGTGCTGCGCCAATAATCGGGACCAAATCAACTAAAATAGCCGTATCTAACCTGCATCATTTCTGTTAGTGTTTCTAGGACACTGTAAATGCTCAAACACCTTGAGCGTTTCTTTCTATCTATCTATCTATCTATCTATCTATCTATCTATCTATCTATCTATCTATCTATCTATCTATCTATCTATCTATCAATGACTTTGTGCTCTCCTGGCCGTATGGTAAATGGAATTTATACCAAAACTGGCATGAAATAACACGACTGTAGACGAACATGAATGACTGGTCATATAATGAAAATCATGAATAAGTTATCATGAAAAGTATGACTTACACCCCATGGCCGCAGTGCTCCTGAGGCCGTTTTCTTAACTTAATGTATCCAAAAATTGGTACATTTCTGCAGGACCAACATAAATGCCAGGTGGTAATATGAAAATCATGACGTGCATGACATGTACAACATGATTTACATGCCACGCTCATGGTGCGCTGACGGCCGTTTCGCTACCTTGATATACACCAAATTTCGTATTGCGTGACGTGACTGTATGACGAACATAAATGCCATGTGGTCATATCGAAATCATGACATGTCATGGGCGACATTACTTGCATGCTATGCTGATGGCACCCTCGCGGCCGTTTCGCTAGCTTGATATACACTAAAATTGGTATTGCGGGACGTGACTGTATAACGAACATATGTTACAGGTGGTAACATGAAAATCTTGGCGTGCATGTCATCTACAATGCCATTTACATGCCACGCTTATGGTGTGCTTGCGTCCAGTTCGCTGGCTTGATATACACCAAAATTGGTATTGCATGACGCACATAAATGTATGACGCACATAAATGACAGGTCCTAACATGTAAATCATTATATGCATATCATGTAGAGCATGATTTGCTCCTTGCTGGCTGCTTCGCATGACATCGATTCCCACAGTGCGTGGGATCTGCCATTTTTTTTCTTTTTGTCGAAACTCGCGCTGGTTAGCTCGTACATATTAGCCATCGGTGTTTCTGTAGTGTATGGAACCTATAACATTATATAGGCCGTGTACCCTGAACTCGCAATGTCCCATTCTATAACTGAATAATATCAGCGCCTTCGTAACAAACAGGTGATACACTAAACTAATACGCCTTAAATTTGGTTAGAAAAGAGCTGTACGAATCTTGCCAGCATCCATTCTGTCATTCGCGGTTGCACTCGCTCCACGGCTATGGTTAACTACGACCGGGGTTGCACTCGCTCAACAGCTATCGTTAATTATGGCCAAGTACCGGCAGCGTTATAAGCTCAATCTTGTCCTCAGTTGACGCATTCCGAAGGAGATTAAAGGTGATTGATTTATTGGTTGATTGTTAATTGATCGATTGATTGATTGTTTGTTGGTTGGTTTGTCTAATTGATTGATTGATTGATTGATTGATTGATTGATTGATTGATTGATTGATTGATTGATTGATTGAATACCTGTATATCCACGTTAGTGGACCCCAGTTGGAGAATATTCATCGGCAGCGCAGCTCCCAACGTCGTGCGTCACTCGTGTGTTGCTTTCATAGCCAATGCCGCCCTGCATGTTTGTTACTTCGTTGATAGTGGCAGTACACTGCAAGCAAAGAACGCGGAGAAGGGGAGGAAGCTGTGGGGAAGGAACTCCTCTAGATCGATTTTGACAGTGATGTTCAAAGAGGCCGCGCACCTTGACGACTGGACATTGAAGGTTGTGAAAACACCGATAGCGACAGCGTCGGGGAAGATGCCGCAGCAGCAATTCTTTTTAACGTGCTTTGCTGGTTAACGACACACTTTTCATAATCTTAAGTCACTTTGACTGTACTTGATGCACAATTGTGTTGAGATCAAAATAAAAGCACACTTTTTCTGATGCGATGCACGTAGCGCAGCTTTTGCCGCTGCATGCTGCCAACAAGCTCTACGAGCGGAAGACAAATGTGAAATCGTGTCCACATGCCGCGCTCCTGAGTTGCCAAATGACCTTGACCATTAGGTACCGTTCGAACGGCGTCGTTGTAGAAATTCCTCAAAGTTGCTAAAAGTTTGCTTGTGCATTCGTTTCTAGGTGCCCATCAAAACTGTAACATCCGAGAGAAGGTAACTCTACACTCCGCATGCCTCACCATTCAAGAAATGGGAACAGAGCAATTTGTTTAGAAACTATTGCCACGCTAATCCTTCGGTCCTGTACAACACCGATTGCGTAACTCACTAGCGGACCTACGGAAAATTCGAGAGTCAGGCACGGCACCTATACTTAGAGTGCCGTTGTGTTGATGCGTGTTCTTTGGAGCGCACCTTATTTCGTAAAAGCACCATTGATGCACGGTAATGGAGCCGCAATAAACTCTCACATCACTGTAAATAATGGGACACAGAGAATTTCGCACTTTCTATGGTTTCGGCAAGTATATTGACATGATATCCACGTCAGTGCAGTTCATGAGCTGATCCGGTGAAAGTGGCACGGGCCGCACGTCCGCACATTCTACCTGTTCCTATGCTAACGAATGGGTTGAACCTCCTCCGGGCCGCATCCTGAATAGCACAGCGAACCACCTATAATTGGTGGGCATGGCGAATTCCTTGAAGAACAGGATGTGATCCGAAACGTTGCGGCATACAGATGCCAATACCAAGAGGCCAATACCAATAGAGGCAAATACCAAGAATACCATGCCGACCGTCCGATATCAATAGAGGCCAATACTAAGAATGCAATGCCGGCATTCCAAAATGGGGCGCATTTTGCCTGGACAAACCCGTAGCTCTACGTGTCTAGTCATCGCCGGTGCGGCTGTGCAACAAATGACGGCACGGAGAGAATCACAAGAATGGTCTTAATTTTGTCGCGAAATATTGCTATATTCTTCATTCGCTGCGATATAGGCTCCTTTATGAGCTAATTGAACAATTGCTATCAATCATAGCCAAATCCAAATGCTAATCCTGAATACCAACGATACTGTGCTACATGGCTGTTAGCTTTAACATCAATTTGAGATTTTGCGATGACATAAGCACACTAGCAAAAGATTGCTGCAGCAGGCCTGATGACAATGTCGGAAGCAAAAAGTGCGTCTTTCTCAGTTTCAGTTAAGTTCTAAGTTTCAGTAAAAAAAAATATTAAAAACGAAACGCCACACTTGTTCCACACAAAACTATGCTTCTGATGTCGTCCCTTCGGTCATTTTCACTGAAAGGGAGTATGAAAACTAGCCACCTTGATATATTTTCATCAATACAAGGAAAAATCGATATTCTTGTAAGGACATGGAAGTGCAACAACGTCACATGGTATTGAAGTTCGCCGTTTCGTGTGTGCTGACAGATATTTTTGATACATGTAGCAATCATCCTATATAAACACCCCACAACACGACACAAAAAAACGAACATGGCACAAATATTTAGTCGAGGTTGGTTTTTAAAGCAATCAGCAACAACGCTTGCTCTTGTAGCAGTTGAACAGGCACCTCCTATAAACCTGCTCATAAGGTATAAGAGGGTTAAACTTGAGATAGCTCACGTGGAGTCGGCATGTTCATTATGGCCTCACGCCGCACCCACCTTCTTTTCTTCTCCACGCCGTTCACTCATAACGATCATGTTTTAAGTATAATATCAGGAAGCAAACCACGCAGGGCACTTACCGGTATATTTCTCGAGGCTATTTCCGACTGCAACCTGCACCGTCCTCCTCCTACTGTTGATTTCATTGGGGTATGTCCAACAAAAACAAGCCCTTCATCTATTCCTCTGATTTTGTTCATCCATATATTAGGGTCTGACTCCGGCATGCTTGATTACTTCAGGTAGTATGCGAGCGCTGATGTACACCAGCTGGCTTGCAAAAAAAAAAACCCAGTTTAACCACACGCGCGAGGCAATGAATGCAATAACAAAAATGTAGGTTAATTAGCACTAACCAATAATTCTAAAGAAAGTATATGGGATGGTATTTTTAGTAAATGTAATTTAACGGTGAAGAAAGAAAACTGGACGAAAAAGTATATATGTGCATTTACACGTGGGAGCGTCAGTAAGCGCCGCTAGTAGCCATCACGGTGAGCATGGCACACTCTTTTTTCTGCATGTTGGCGTCGCGTAGTACATGATCTTATTACGAGCTGGCAGCTGACCAGTAATCCCTCTCATACTGCCTGAAAGCATCAAGCTTGCCAGAAGGAGAGCATCGCTATGTATGAACGAAAGTGGAAATTTTAAGGGCTCGTTTTTTTTCTTTCCTAGACACAATATTAATAAGACTTAACAGACAATAATGTCAAAGAAAGTATAGGGGATGTTATTTGTGGTCAATGTAATGCAAATGTGAAGAAAGTAAATGTAAAATATATGTAAATCTGACGCTCCCACGTTTAAATGCACATATATGCGCCATAAACAGGACGGGCGGATGGCCGCCGTGGTAGCTCAGTTGGTAGAGCATCGGACGCGTTATTCGAAGGTCGCAGGTCGGTCCCTGCCGCCGGCAATTTATCTTTTCGTGCACTTTTCTTTCGTCACATTTACATTACATTTACTACAAATAACATCCCTTATACATTCCTTGGCATTATTGTCTCTCATTTCTGAATAATATTGTGTCTAACAAAGAAAAAAAACAAGCCCCTAAAATGTCCTCTTTCCAACAATTTAGATTGTTACACGAAGCAAAGCTAGCACCTAAAACTTTTGGTTCCGATCTCGCGTAACACAAGAAAACTTTGGTTAAATGGAATTTGGCTGCTTCACGGACGCCAGGCCCCTAACGCAGGGCCTTGTGCTCCCACAAGACGCCACTTTTCATCTCCGCTGCTGCCGCGCTCGTCCATAGCGCTTGCGCGCTTTTGCTAGCGCCTACAACATACTAATGCGCGGTGTTATTAATGGGAACATTAGACGGAGCATGACGGCGACAGCACAAAACTGCGGAGAGTATCCATATCATTGCTAACACAGTATAAAGTCACATGCTACGTGAGGCCAGGTGGCGAGAAAAAAACTGGGTTTCGCATTCGGCGTCATAGCTACGAGTGGCACTTGCTGGCGGTCTCATGTTGCATGCGCAGAAATAACCAATAAAGTGGGCGGGATGACAGCACCGCCGTAAATCTATTGGCAGAGCACCGGGCGCATTAATCGAAGTTCGCATGGTTCGTGCCTACCGAAGTCATGTCGTGTTTCCGTCCATTTTAATGTCTTCTATTTCTATAAAATTGCCACTACAGCCCATAAATACAAATATTATCCTATAGTGTCTGTTGATTTCACATGGTTGCGCCTAGTAATGAAGACTAGCCCTTGATCAATTCCCTCTTTTTCGTTCCTACTCCTCTTTTGAGGGTGTTAAATCTTTAGGGCGAGACAGCTGTTGCACGATGTTGCTGTTTCATTTTTTTCCAGTATGAAAAACCTGTTCGTCTTAGGTATGCATTACCATTTCGTACTTTTGTGACAAACGTTTAAGTGTATAATTGCAGCAAGTCTGCAAGAACTGATAGTTCAAGAATTAAAGTCTCTGCTCAAAAGATCACTCATGGTCTATGCTGCTGCAAGAATCTGCGCACGCAAAAAGAGTTTCCAATCCACCTCGTTAAGGCGAAATTATTGAATGCTATCAAGCGAATCATTACGTTCCACGTCCAAATGTCGCCGCGAACACCCTGGAGGCTTCTAGATATTGATTAATAAGGCGAGGCGCTGCTGAGCCATCCAAAAAGCTTTCATGTACTTTTCAATCAACAAATAAGTGAATCAAATTTTATTTCACTTTGTACATATAAACAGAGGATGAGGAGCAAATAAATTCTGGTCCTTTCAAGTATTGGCTAAGAATATTCTGTGTTTGGCTAATGGCGTTTACGTTCCTTCGCACGATATATTTGCTGTTTTTCATTACGATATTATTCAAATGGGCGCTCTGGACGAGTTTTTACTGACGCCGTTGTTTCCCGTAAAAAGTCTAAATGGATAAAACCTCCCCCCCCCCCCTCCCCGCATCCGTATTGTTTAGCCGCAAATACAGGCTCACGTGCGCTGGCGAGAAAGCGGCTGAAGCAGAGCTGCACGGAGGCGGCGATCTCCGTCTCAAGGAGGGTGCGTGCAATAATATCAAACGGCGTGCGAGGCCTGCCGTCGGTTTCTCCCCAAGCAGGGGAGGAACCAGCCTGTCGCTTTTTCGTAAGCAGCATATAGGAATACTAGGAGAAGGGAGGGGGGGCTCGGTAATTTTAAGGGCGCACGCTATCTCGACAGACATCCGGAGACGGCTCGTAAACTCGTTTCATTTCGCGTTTAGACAACTGACAACACTAGAACCGCTTCTATCCCTGGAGCCGCCATATTCCCTTAAACCAGCGTTGCGTTACGTGAGATGGGATCCAAAAGAGTTAGCTGCTAGCCTTGCTTCGTATAGCATTACAATTGTTGCTTCGCCCTTGAGCGAAATTGTGATTTTTTTCTTTGAATGAATCAGTCACTACTTATGGTTCATACGAGCCCAGCCGAGACACGTGGTGTCACTGGTTATTGTCAGCTGTTATTGGCTACCGTATTTGCTCGCGTACGACGCGCTCTGGATAACACCAATTATTGTTATCTTGTATTCTCGAACCAACGCATTTGCCAGTCAGTGTTGGCTAAAGCAAGGCGTTAGGTGGCTAGTGTATCTTAATGGCGGATGCTCCCAGGTAGTCAAGGCTAAATATTCTGTAATATTCGCTAGCCATGTCAAATGTTCGTTAAGTGCCTTTATGACAAAACAATGCGTACGCTCTAACAGGCCATTCCACAGGAGGAGCCGCCGCTTTAATTTTCTTAAATTAAAAATTAACCTTCTTAGTGTTGCTGGCCAAAATCTCAGTATTTCTACGGGAAAAACACGTGTGAAATTTTCCGCATTATTTGGGGCCGCGTGGGCTTCCTAACGTGCACCATGATTCATGTACACGGCAGTCCTTCGAATTCAATTTCCTCTGAAGTAGGCCTCCATTGTATAGAATCAAATGCCCTTCAGATTAACAACAGAACGCCACAGCCACTCAAACATCATGGCGGATCATGTACCAGGTTACGGATTATGTAGCAATGACAGAGCCAATACCTTTTCACGGTTTGATTAGACGTGTATTTCGAGGTGATTTACTCATTTAAATTGTAGTACATATCTTATTGACGCTTTTAAATATTGGTACTGATGCGAGAAAATTACGCTCACTGCCGGAATGTACAAAACATTTCATTTCGTGGCGTTTTTTTTATATTACAGCTCCGCAAACCTACAATACACGTGCGGTAAGCTGACCTTTCCATTATGCTTTGCTTACACTTTTGTTGCACGCTTTGTTGTCAACCTGAACACTGTTTGCACAAGTAAACTGAGGACATCGATATTTTGCGCCTACACATCTCTTCAAAAAAAAAAAAAACAAAAAAATAAACGCACGTATTCAGAAATATTTGCAGCCGAACTCCGTTATCACCTGCACCTGGGCTTCCGATCTGATGATCATTATCACAACTTAGTTTTGACTATCATTATGATATCACGCGATGCGCGTAAGAAGGCGCACGCTCCCCATCGTCAGAATGAAACTTTTCAAGGTGAAAAAGTGAACAACTAAGAATGGGAGCGTTTCGCAGGATAATTTGTTGAGGCATAGTCAAGTCGCGCGAAATACACAAGTTATGGCTTATTTTCGGTCGTTTAGTTAATCGTACAGCCAAAAACTGAAGGTCGCCAAAGTAAAAAAAAAATCCCCATAAGACAGAATCTGACACGCAAACAAAAAGGCGATCCACCAGTTGACGTGAGATGATTTGTCGCCTTAAGCGAGAATATTCTGCCGCGGAGCGCCTTCATTGAACGGCCCTCATATATTGCTCATAAAAAGCTTCAGTTTGAACTAACGCACCAGCCGCTTTTTCTGCGTGTCAGACGCGCACAGTTTCGTTATCACCAGCACCAGGGTTTTGCAATCTGAAGATCAGCATCACAAATTACGTCTGACTATCATTGCGATATCAGTAATGTTGCCCCGCGCGATCACTTCTTTAATTTGTATTACCAGTCTGTTCAATGCGCCGCCACTTCCTTTCGCAATCTGCGCCCGAATGTCTGGCAACCTTCCTGATTCATTTAGATTCTTATTTCAATTTTAGAAGATTGTGAGCAAATAGAGTTCATTATGCAGCGAGCCCGGCCACCAGCAATTAAGCAGCAATCTTCAATACTACCAGCATAAATACCGTTTTGTCCCCGATATCATTGAATTTGAATGTCATTAAATGACGGTGGACAAATTCACCCAAAAAAACGTTTACGTTTAGCGGCTGCGATTGCCTTCTTACAATAAAAATCACGTAAAATTCAGTGTAGCTGCTGGTTTTTTTAATGTTCCGGACGCCTCTGAAAAGCCGTGACGAAGTAAAGAAGCCAGTAAAACCAACCCGACTGATCGAGAAGAACACGACCCCCGAAGTGGGTAAGAGCCAAGTATACAGGAACAAGCAAGGAAGAAAGCAAGAACACCACTTTTCCGTGGCATACTAGATTGGTTGCTGTCACTGTCACAAAGTGCGCTCGCTGGGCACAGCGATGACACAGTGAACGGGACCCCGTCACAGAGACACCCGTGGCAGGGCGGTAAACGCCTGCTTTGCGAGTGTCAGAAAACTGAGACACGCAGAGGATGAGGGAGAGGGAGAGCAGTGAAGGTGTCGTTGTAGTGGGCAGCGTTCGTTGAGCCGAGAAAGCCTCCGGACACACCATCGGTGGCGGCCGGCAGCCTGGACTTCGTAGTCGAACCCGCGGCTCGAGTTCGTGTAACCTTCGGCAGCGGCTTGTTACAAGAGTATCTGCTCCACCTCGACCAGCGGGCCTAGGACAACGAATCAGCAGCCCCGAGCCCACTAGCTTGTACCTTCGACCAGGCACCGATCTCAGGTAAGCACAGCGTTCAAAGGCTCTCCTCTCTCGCCGAAACTTTCATAATTCGATTACATGTATTGTTTGTTTATTCACCGCGTATTGTTGTTGTTGTATACATATTAGCGCAACACCCGTATGCATAATATCGTGAGTATTTGTTGAGAGGGTTGAGTAGTTTTGAGAATTTTGTTAGGGGGTTTAGTCACCATGTGGTGCCCATTGTGTGTCGCGTAGAGGTAGCGAGGTTTGTCGTCGCGCGTAACGTGTGCATCTTGATTTGTCGCGAGTGCCTCTACTTTTTTAAAAGTAAATTAGACATTTGTTGGTCTATTCGCTGTCTCTGAACTCTTGCCCCTGGCCCGAGTTCGATCAGGCGTGTAACTATCGCCGGCGACACTCGAACCACTGACGTGCACGCGGGGTGGGTCCGCTGTCTGCCCGCCCTCTCCAAACGGAAAACGCGGGTATTTTAGAGAGATTACCCTTGAATTCTTCACAATCACATTGATGTTGGCTGTTTATCTAGAAAAGCACCTCCAAACACTAGACATGGACACGATGATTTCGACGAATATCGTTTTGCAATAGGCGCAGAGTCTCCCAGTGGCACGGCCTTCAAGATCGAATAGCATAATCTTTATGAGCAGCATAATCTTTATGCTGCTCAGTCAGCAGCATAAAGATTATGCTTTATGCTGATTATGATTTATGCTGCTCAGTCAGCAGCACGAAGTTTCCCTTCCACCGCATTCGCAGGTTCAGTTCTGTTCAACTGTTCTGATGAAGGTGTCCACTCGTCCTCGTCCAGCCCCAGACTCTCGGAACCATGATCATCCGCGCCATGCACGATGCCATCACATCAGGTTACCTAGGATTTGCTCCCACGCTGCAGCAAGTGCGTCAGTCTCTCTTCTCACCTGACCTCAAGAATACAACAAAACAGTCGACTGTCAGTTGTGGTATTTTCCTAGGCTACTGAAAAGAAACAAAGCCTCCAGCGGGTGCCTCACAGCCAGTTAAACTGCGAACAATTTCATTTGAAAAAATTTGTGTTCACCTCCTTGGACCTTTCCTTAAGTCCTTTGCTAACTGTCGCTGCATTATTTTGCCTGTGCGGGTAGGAAGTATACTGAGACGGAACTGCTCGTTTCGGCTACAACTGCCATCGCTTTGTTCGTGCTGCATCTTATCATTCTTCATCACGGTGTCTCACGCGTTGTGATTAGTGAGCGGGGACACCAGTTTGCAGATTATATTTTTAAGGAACTATTACACCTCTGTGGGTCTGATTATCGACACTCGTCACCTGGTAAGCAACAAACAACCGCACCTTCACCAACAAGTATGTGTCCAATGACCACAAAAGTTACTCCAATGACCACAAACTATCTATCTATCTATCTATCTATCTATCTATCTATCTATCTATCTATCTATCTATCTATCTATCTATCTATCTATCTATCTATCTACGGCATTGTGCTCTCCTTGACATATCGTTAATGAGATGTATACCAAAATTGGCATGACCGTATCAAGATTATAAATGACAGGTCATATGAAAATTATGACATAGTTTACAGGAATAATGAGAACTTACAGACAATGATGCCAATGTAAGTATAGACGATGTTACTAGAACTAATTGTAATGTAATCTACATTACAATTTTAATGTAAATTATATTACAATTAGTTCTAATAACATCCCTTATACTACCTTGGCTCCATGGTCTGTTAGTTCTCATTAATATTGTGCCTAACTATGAAAACGAGCCCTTAAATCTACACTTCTTTCCTTCATTCATAGCGAGAGTCTCGTTCTGGCAGACTTGGTGCCTTCAGGTGGTATGCGAGGGATTATTGGTCAGCTGCCAGCTCGTAATAAGATCATGTGCCACGTGACGCCAACAAGCGAAAAAAGGTGTTCCACACTCGCCGCAATGACAACAGGTGGCGCTGACTGATGCTCCCTCGTTTAAATACACATATATACCCTAATTTGCATTACAATTACTTCTAACAACATCCCCTATACTTACCTTGGCATCATTGTCTCTTAATTTTCATTAATATTGTGCCTAACAAAGAAAACGAGCCCTTCAATTTACATTACTTTCCTTCATACTTTATATGAGCCGCGTGATTTAGATACCGTGGACTTGGTGCTCTTGTGTCGGTTTGGTTAACTTGATATTGTCACGTGGTCGTGACGTCGACGAAGGCAGCAGTCGGTAGGTCCAAAATGAAACTTTTTATTTGGGCCGAACTTGTGGCCGGGAAGCGGAAAGTCAGATTACAGCGATACACTGGCACTGATAGCGGCGAACAGAGCATCGGCCGTCGATCAACTTAACTTCGCTAGAACGCGCCGGGTTTTATAAATCACGCGTCGAACATTCTAGCCTTATCACTAGTCGTCGCGCAAGCTCTGGAATAATCTTGAGTGTTAGCGACTTGCGTGCAATCTTAACAAAACGATCTACTACAGCCGAGAAGCATCTGGAACAATAAGGCGCGGTCTGCTCCGAGTACCGCTGATAGTCTTTGTGGGCGGAAACCGAATACAGTAAAAGAAATGCGCGTGGCAATGCCCCCCCTCTAAAAAGGCATCGTCCCGATGCTTAGAACAGAAGACATGGAAAAATACATGCAACAAAATAACGATAATAAATGAAGAAAGTTCAATAAACAATACGCACAAGCAAGAAAGTCCAATGAAAAAAAAAGTACAGTCCTCAGGTTCACTACCGCGCGTAAAATGGCTTGAGGCGCACGACATGGACGACTTCAGGTCGCGCACGCCGCCGTTGAGAGTTCGAAATGCCGTCGTGGATAACCGCGTAGTCGAGTGTGCCGAGACGTCGAAGCACCCTATACGGTCCGAAGTATCGTCGCAGTAGTTTTTCACTAAATCCACGTCGTCGTATCGGCGTCCACACCCAAACGCGGTCGCCAGGCTGGTATTCCACGAAGCTTCGTCGAAGATTGTAGCGGCGGCTGTCAGTCGTCTGCTGATTCTTGATCCGCAGGCGGGCGAGCTGTCGTGCTTCTTCGGCGCGCTGTAGGTAGGCGGTCACGTCGATGTTTTCCTCGTCGGTCACGTTTGGTAACATGGCGTCGAGCGTCGTTGCCGGGCTCCGTCCATAGACCAACTTGTATGGCGTCATCTGCGTCGTTTCTTGCACGGCCGTGTTGTATGCGAAGGTCACGTACGGAAGGATGGCGTCCCACGTCTTGTGTTCGACGTCGACTTACATGGCCAGCATGTCGGCCATGGTCTTGTTTAGACGCTCGGTCAGGCTGTTGGTCTGTGGGTGGTACGCGGTGGTCCGGCGGTGACTTTTGTGGCTGTATTCGAAGATCGCCTGCGTTAGGTCAGCCGTAAACGCCGTGCGTCTGTCTGTGATGAGAACCTCTGGGGCGCCGTGTCGAAGGACGATGTTCTGAACGAAGAACTTGGCTACCTCGGAGGCACTGCCCTTGGGCAGGGCTTTTGTTTCGGCGTAGCGGGTGAGGTAGTCGGTGGCTACGACGATCCATTTGTTTCCGCAAGTCGACGTTGGGAACGGCCCCAGGAGGTCCATCCCGATCTTCTGGAACGGTCACCGAGGAGGCTCGATCGGCTGAAGGAAGCCTGCTGGTCTTGCGGGCGGTGTCTTCCGTCGCTGACAGTCTCGGCACGTCCTTACGTAGCGGGCCACGTCGGCGGCAAGGCGCAGCCAGTAGTACTTTTCCTGTACTCTTGCGAGCGTGCGGGAAAGTCCGAGGTGTCCAGCCGTCGGGTCGTCGTGTAGTGCCTGGAGTAATTCCGGTCGCAATGCTGAAGGCACTATGAGAAGGTAGTTGGCTCGAAGTGGCGAGAAATTCTTCTTTATGAGAACGCCGTTTCGCAAGAAAAACGAAGCGAGTCCTCGCTTGAATGCCTTCGGAACAATGGCGGTCTTGCCTTCGAGGTACTGCACAAGGCCCTTGAGTTCCGGGTCGGCTCGCTGTTGTTGGGCGAAGTCGTCAGCACTTATGGTTCCCAAGAAGAAGTCATCCTCCTGGTCGTCCTGCGGCGGTGGGTCGACGGGGGCGCGAGATAAGCAGTCGGCGTCGGAGTGTTTTCGTCCGGACTTGTAAACGACGGTGATGTCAAATTCTTGAAGCCTTAGACTCCATCTTGCGAGGCGACATGAAGGGTAATTCAAGTTAGCTTCCCAACACAAGGCGTGGTGGTCGCTCACAACTTTGAAGGGTCTGCCATAGAGGTAGGGGGCAAAACTTTGATGTAGCCCGGATGATGGCGAGGCACCCATTTTCTGTTGTGGAATAGTTGGCCTCTGCCTTAGATAGCGACCGGCTAGCATAACTGATAACCCTTTCCAGTCCGTCCGTGCTCTGCACAAGGACGGCGCCGAGTCCTACGCTGCTCGCGTCAGTGTGCACTTCTGTTTCGGCGTGTCAGTCGAAATGCGCAAGTAACGGAGGCGTGTGCAGGCGTCGTTTTAGTTCTTGAAATGCTTCCTCCTGCGGCGTTTCCTACTTGAACTCGACGTCGGTCCTGGTAAGGTTAGTGAGTGGCTCGGCGAAGCGGGCAAAATATTTGACGAACCGCCTGTAATAGGCACACAGACGGAGAAATCGACGCACGGCCTTCTTGTCGGAGGGTGGCGGGAATGTAGCGATGGCGGCTGTCTTCCTCGGGTCGGGGCGTACTCCGGACTTGCTTATCACGTGGCCCAAGAACAAGAGCTCCTCGTAGGCGAAGCGGCACTTTTGTGGCTTCAGGGTGAGTCCGGATGTCTTGATTGCTTGAAGTACAGCTTCAAGGCGCCGGAGGTGTTCGTCGAAGTTTGAGGAAAACACAAAGACGTCGTCTACGTACACAAGACAAGTCTGCCACTTCAAGCCGGCCAGTACGGTATCCATAACGCATTGGAAGGTCGCGGTGGCCGAGCAAGGATCAAAAGGCATGACCTTGAACTCGAACAGGCCGTCTAGAGTTATGAAAGCAGTCTTTTCTCGGTCTCTCTCGTCGACTGCGATTTGCCAGTAGCCTGTCTTGAGGTCCATCGACGAAAAGTACTTTGCGTTGTGGAGTCGATCCAGGGCGTCGTCTATCCGTGGGAGGGGGTACACGTCCTTCTTCGTGATCTTGTTCAGGCGACTATAGTCGACGCAGAAACGTAACTTGCCGTCCTTCTTCTTCACCAAAACCACGGGAGACGCCCAGGGACTCTTGGACGGCTGGATTATGTCGTCGCGTAGCATTTCGTCGACTTGCTTCTCCACGGCCTCGCGTTTGCGCGTCGATACTCGGTACGGGCTCTGTCGAACTGGTCGAGCACTTTCTTCTGTAATGATGCGATGTTTCGCGACTGGGGTCTGTCGAATTCTTGACGACGCCGAGAAGCAGTCTTTGAACCGCAGGAGCAGGGCCTTTAGCTGGTCTTTCTTGACCTTTGGAAGGTTCGGGTTGACGTCGAAATCTGGTTTGGGACCTCGATTCGTCGAAGTAGGTTGGGTAGCATCAAAGAGGGCGAAAGCGTGGCTGGTGCCCATGAATTTCTCGATGTGAGCGACCGTCGTACCAATGTTAAGGTGCCTATATTCGTGGCTGAAGTTTGTCAGCAGTACCTTTGCTTTGCCATCACGCAACTCGGCGATGCCTCTTGCGACGCCAATCTGACGGTCTACAAGCAGGTGCTGATCGCCCTCGATGACGCCCTCGAAGTCTACGGGTTTTTCGGTGCTGACGGAAATTATGATGCTGGAGAGTGGCGGAACGGTCACCTGATCTTCTATCACTTTCAATACATGGTTCCCTGGAGTAGCGTGGGGCGGGAGCGCGTTTTCTGTGGTTAGTGTTATCGACTCAGACCTCAGGTCGATCACGGCGCCGTGGTCACTTAGGAAGTCCATTCCAAGTATCACATCCCTGGAGCATTGTTGTAGGATTACAAAGCTCGCAGGATAAGTCCGGTTATTGATGGTGACTCTCCCCGTGCAGACTCCAATTGGCGTTATCAGGTGGCCTCCAGCTGTCCGGATTTCAGGTCCACTCCACGCGGTCTTTACTTTCTTCAGCTTCGCGGCGAATGGCGCACTGACGACGGAATAGTCGGCCCCAGTGTCAGCGAGAGCGGTGACGTTGTGGCCGTCGATGAGAACGTCGAGGTCGCTAGTCCGTCACCTTGCGTTCCGGTTAGGTCGCGGCGTTGGATCACGGATCCGTCGATCTGTTGCGCCGCTTCCATGCGGCGTCGTCAGGTTTTCCAATATCCACGAGGTTTTGTCAGCAGGGCTCTGTCTGCTTCGCGTCGCGTTCAGCAGTTGTCGTCGCGGCAGCGGCGTCGGCGTCGGCAGAGGATTTTCGGTCGTTCGGCGTACAGCAACCGCACCTCCATCGGTTGCTGCCCTTAGTTGTCCGGATAAGGGCAGGGAGAGCGGGAGAGAGGCCCCGAACAGGAGGGGCGTACTGCTTGCGGTGCGGTGAGGTGTAGTGCCCTGGCGAAGGCGATCGGGAAGATCCTCGAGGCGTCCACTGCGCTCCTGCGAGGTAGTCGGCGATGTCGCGTGGTCGTTCACCCCGCTGTGGACAGGCACGTCGATGGCGAAACCACGCAGTCCCATCTGGCGGTACTGGCAACGGCGGTAGGTGTGGCCAGCTTCTTCGCAGTGGTAGCACAGCGGGCGGTGGTCAGGGGCGCGCCAAACGTCGGTCTTCCTCGGAGTGGAACGCTGGCCGGTGGGTGGACAGTATGGCGTCGGTGGTGCGAAGTCTTCACGTGGGCGCGCCGGGGGAGCGTTACGACGCGCTGCGGCAGCGTATCTCATCGCTTGTGGCTCAAGCTGCGCTGGTTCAGGCGCTCCAAGAACTTGCCGGATTTCCTGGCGCACGACGTCGGTGATCGGCTCCACCTGAGGCTGCGAAGTTGGCAAGAATTTGCGCAGCTCCCCCCGAACGATTGCTCTGACGGTGTCGGGCAGGTCGCCGGGATGCAGCGCTTGAACCTCCCCGTAGGTCGTCGAGGGAATGCGGCGGTTGTAATGGCTAGTAAGCATCTCCAGCGCCTTCTCGATCGTCGTGGCCTCCGAGACTAATTCCGTGACAGTCTTTGGCGGGTTGCGTACAAGGCCGGCAAACTGGTCTTGCTTAACCCACCGCATGAAGAAGCGAACCTTCTTTTCCTCGGACATGGCGGGGTCAGCGTGGCGGAAGAGTCGGGTCATTTTCTCCGCGAAAATAGTGACACTTTCGTTAGGAAGTTGCACCCGTGTCTCCAGCAAGGTTGCAGCCCTTTCCTTTCTGACGACACTCGTGAACGTTTCCAAAAAAGTGCCGCGAAAGATGTCCCAGGTTCGAAGAGTGGACTCCCGATTCTCGAACCAGGTCCTAGCTGCGTCGTCTAGGTAAAAGTATAAGTGGCGCAGCTTGTCGCCGGCGTCCCAATTGTTGAATGTTGAGACCCTTTCGAATGTCTCAAGCCAGGTTTCGGGGTCTTCATTTGGAGATCTGTGAAACGTCGGCGGCTCTCTGGGTGGCTGCATCACGATTGCCGCGGGGGGGGCACTGCGGTCGTCACCGTGATTGTTGTCTTCGTCGCCGTGTCCCGGATCTTGTCGAGTAGGGGTCCGTATTCTGGTGGGAGACCTTGCTGCCTGCGGCTGGCTCGCTGCTCAGCGTTGACGTCGGTGTCCCCTTGGCGGTGCGGGCTTGGCTCACGGCTGGAGGGGGGCGTTCGGTACATGGACCGGGAAGCACCTCCACCAGATGTCACGTGGTCGTGACGTCGACGAAGGCAGCAGTCGGTAGGTCCAAAATGAAACTGTTTATTTGGGCCGAACTTGTGGCCGGGAAACGGAAAGTCAGATTACAGCGACATCAACGCCTCCTCTATTTTATTCAATGCCAGTGCAAACGCTCGCCCCTGAATGGGAGCCGCCGGTCCGCCTTAGTTCAGGGAGTGGTCGTGATGCGACGCTACATGTAGGGTAGGGCTGCTTGCGTCACACGTGCGTCCGAGAGCTTTTGAATGGACATGCGATGGTCGCGTTTTCCCTCTCCAATATCATGCGTCTGTCCAATTTGTTCCTTTGTGTTCCTTTTTGTAACTCGAAGCAATGCCGCCGTCGCCTAACAGCGCTCGTGAGGCACCTCTTGCACAGCAAAGGCAGCGCATGCACTGCAGCGTCGCAATGACGCGCCCGCATAGCGCCACGAACGGAGACGCGCTATCTTAAACACCGTGTCTCTTACAGAGCCAGCGTGACCGCCAACATAGTGAACACGAGGGATGCAAGACGCCGTCCTACGGATCTGCACACAACTGACCAAAAAATGACTTCATATGATTTCCGTCGTGAGGCACTATAATACGGGTGCTTTCCCCATGAACGCAAAGTACACGGGAAGGCTAGGCGATGGGTGAGAGTAGGAAAGGGCTAGAGGAGAGGGCGGTGAACGGCTGGAACGGGCGCATTTGGCTGGCATTGATAAAATAGAGGAGGCGTTGGCGATACACACTGGCACTGACACCGGCGAACAGAGCGTCGGCCGTCGATCAACTGAACTTCGCTGGAACGCACCGGCTTTTATAAATCACGCGTCGAACATTCTAGCCTTATCACTAGTCGTCGCGCAAGCTCTGGAATAATCTTGAGTGTTAGCGACTTGCGCGCAATCTTAACAAAACGATCTACTACAGCCGAGAAGCTTCTGGAACAATAAGGCGCGGTCTGCGCCGAGTAGCGCTGATAGTCTTTGTGGGCGGAAACCGAATACAGTAAAAGAAACGCGCGTGGCAATATAGAGGAAAATGGTTTCCGACTGAATGCACGAAAAAACGCTTGAGTCTTATTTCGCAGAAAGAGAGGCACACATTCCTATCCTGACATTAACCTGCATGGTAAACGTCTGTCTGTATGGAGTATACACAGATTTTTAGACCTAACAATACACTTCAAACTAACCTTCAATCTACACATGAAAAATATAAAAGACAAGTGCTTAAAAACCATGAATATTATGAAAGTGTTGTCACGCACTTCATCGGGTAATGACTACGGGGCGATAATATATCAGTCTGCGGCACGAAGCGCCTTGAAGATGCTTGACCTTGTCCACCATTTAGGTATTCGCCTTTCTACGAGTGCTTTTCGCACCAGCCTCGTAGAAAGCCTCTACGTCGAGTCAAAGCGACCAGACGCCTAAAACACATCTGCAATTCTTTGCAGGAACTTTCCACGTGCGCGCTTTGGAAGCTCGCTACAACAAAACCGCCCTTTATCGACGCATGGCCTACAGCACATCGAGAACCGGCCTATTGACGCACCGCGCCTGATTGCTGGAGCAGGGTATCACGGAGTCGGCCCAGAAGGCTGTCAGCTGATCCTCGGCTGGCTTTATAAGCGCTGGAATTTTCGTCCCCTGCACAGTCCGGCAGCAGTGCACAAAGCGACCAGACGCCTAAAACACATCTGCAATTCTTTGCAGGTAAGCGAGAGCTGTCCTTGTGCTACTTTTCTTGCTTTTTTGCACTGCTGCCGGACAAACAATTGTTGCTTTGAAATTTGTGTGCGGAAGTTGCCGTCATAAGTAAGGGTGACAAGAAAGAAATCGCAACATTAATCTCTGATTTTCAACGAGAAGTACGCACCGAGATAAGGTCACTGAAAGAAAGCCTGAAATTCTGCAGTGATACATGCGATGAAGTAAAGGAAATAGGAACCGATATCAAGGCACTAAGAGCGGAAATAAAAGCACTGGTTTCACAAAACGAAACACTAAAAGCCGAGAACCATCGGCTTGAAAAGAAGGTTGATGAACTTGAGCAATATCAAAGAAGCAACAATTTAGAGATAAAGGGTGCACCAGAGGAACTTGACTCAACTGACGTCGTGAAAGAAAATAGGCGAGCTCGTGGGCGAGCCAATATCTGATGATGACATCGACATCTGTCACAGGGTGTCGACGGCAAAAAGGAATGAACGGAATATTGTAGTCCGGCTAATCTCACGCAACAAACGCAATGCGCTGCTCGCAAAAGCAAAGAAACAGAGGATCCTTTCTAGTCACCTCGATTACGAGGGCACGGAAAGTGTCATCTATGTTAACGAGCACCTGACGCGACAGAACAAGCAGCTTCTTGGCGCAGCCATCGCAAAAAAGAAATCTGCAAAATGGAAATTTGTATGGTCCAGTGGAGGAAAAGATGAAACGCAAAGATGAAACGCAAAGATGAAACGTCTGATGTAATCCGCATAACAAGCACTATTGATTTAGACCTCATTAGGTAAAGGATGGGGAAGGGAAAGAAAAAATTGACTTTATTTTTCCGATAAGAGTTTTTCTGAGTTCACCATGTCGACTCTAGAAACAACAATGCAAATAATAAGTGAAGCCTCCTTTACCATACTACCCCCAAAATATAAGAAGTATTAGGAATGACGTTTGATGTATTTATGAGTTCCTTTCACGCAGACATAGATGCAATATTGTTCACAGAGACATGGCTGTGTAATAGTGACATTTCCCCCGTGTTCACTAATTATAATGTAGCACGCCTGGATCGCAAAGGAAGAGGTGGAGGGGTTGGCTAGATACCTTCAGCAGCGATATTGTTTCCAAACGCTTGATGATCTGTCTGTGAGCCATGGTGACATAGAGTGCCTAGCAATAGAAACAAATTATTTTTAGTTGCTGTGGTATATATACCCCCCAACTGGCTATAAGCGACACTTTCTCAGTCATTTGGAACAAATTCTGCACTGTTTTGATGAAATCAAAAAACCATACTTTATTATGGGTGATGTAAATATTAATATGATAAGTGAAGACGTGTATGCAGTTGATTTGAAAAACCTTGTAGCGTCATATGGATGCCAAAATGCCATTCTAGATTCTACCCGTATTACCCACACTAGCTCCACGTCACTTGACGTCTGTATAACAAGCCTAAATAGTTTCGATTACACTGCAGGTATGATATGCTCAGACCTAAGTGACCACTTACCCATCTACATTTCTACACCTAACTTGTTGCATAAAGATAAACACCAAAATTTCGCTCGGTATAGATGTATCAATGACAAATCGCTGCTTAAATTTGCTGAATTGATTGAACATACTGACTGGTCACCTGTGTATGTGCAATGCGATCCAGATAGCGCATATGATACTTTTAGCCTTATCTTCCTTGAGTGCTACAATATTGCTTTTCCAATACAACAAACAAGAACACGAAATGGTAAGAACAGGAAGCCATGGATCAACAGCGACCTCTTCAAACGAATCAAGCAGAAAAACACGTTTTTTCACAGATTTCTTGCCACTAGAGATATTGAAATACTGCGTGAATTCAAGCAATTCCGCAACAAGCTAAATAGCGACACTAGAAAGGCCAAACTTGACTATTATGAAGCCGTCTTCTCAAGCATAAAATCCGAACCGGCAAAAATATGGAAGCAAGTAAATTCTCTAACTGGAAGAACAGCAACATCACATACACCTAAACAAGTAAAAGTTGGTGATATCATTCTAGAGGGAACGGAATTGGCGAACGCTTTTAATCGATACTTTGTAAATGTGGCTGTTAGTGATGAAGAGACAACTCAATATGAAAATGAGGGAAGTAGTTCCATGAACTCTCTCGTACTACACGAAGTATTACCAGATGAAGTTTACAGATATATAAAAGAACTAAAGACAAACGTTACGAATGGTTATGATGACGTAAAGGCGGCTCCAGTTAAGGCCGTCGCATCTGTACTCAGCCCCATATTAGCATATCTTATAAACTATTCCTTTCTGACTGGAAGCTTCCCAACAAAACTTAAGGTGGCCAAAGTTACACCCATTCATAAAGGTGGCAGCACTAGTGAATTAACTAATTATCGTCCGATATCCATACTACCTGTCTTCTCAAAAATTTATGAAAAATGTATAAATACGCGCCTCATGAAATATCTTGAGAAGTACAATATCTTATCACCGCATCAATACGGTTTTCGCAAAAATAAGACCACAGAAGAAGCACTAATTAACGTAAAAAGTCGCATAATCGAAAATGTTGAAGGTAAAATGTACACGTTAGGTGTCTTTCTCGACTTGCGCAAAGCGTTCGATTCTGTTGACTATCATATTTTACTGCTGAAATTAAGTCGCTATGGAGTTCGTGGAGTAGTCTCTGACCTATTTAAAAGCTACTTATCATCGAGACATCAATTTGTTAGAATAGACAGTGAAAAGTCTGAGTATTTAAGCATAAAGAAAGGAGTTCCGCAGGGATTCATCTTAGGCCCCGTACTTTTTCTTTTATATATAAATGATATTATAGAGGTTCAGTACACACCCGAAATTAAAATGTTCGCTGACGACACAAGTATATTTTTTACAGGCTCCACCATTCAGGAAGTAGAAGCTTCAACAAATCTATACCTCTCGAAACTCTCAGGTTTGCTAACAAAAAACAAACTAAAATTAAACACACAAAAAACCAAATTTATTATGTTCAGACCTATTAACAAGCGGATCAATGATAATATAGTCATTTCGTTCGGTGATCAGCGACTAGAACAAGTCAGCACATAAAAATTCCTCGGAGTCTGGTTTCACGAGCACTTATCATGGACACCTCACGTAAATAGTCTCTTAACAGATCTAGCTCGTTCGGTGGGGTGCTTGAGTAAGATCGCTTTCCTCCTCCCTTCATGGTTATCTAAATCACTTTATTATAGCTTGTTTTACTCCAAACTTTTATATGGAATGTTGGTATGGGAACAACAACTAAGGCCAATTATGATAGAATAATAATTTTGCAAAAGCGCGTGCTTCGTATAATAGAAAAATATAAAGGTCATCCCAAGGACCTAGACACTCACCCGCTTTTCCTGAAACATGAAATTCTGTCTGCTAAGAAAGTATATAATCTTAAGCTTATCCAACATATTCATAAACATAAACTACAGGATTCCTACCCACGCACTGTATCAACAAAATATCGCTTTAGAAATTTTGCCCGCACAACCAAGAAAACACGCACGAACTACGGGAACCAGGACATCCATTACAAGATTATTCAATTGCTAAACCTTCACGAATCGAATATAGACTTTACACTTAAACCTAGACCATTTAAATCCTATCATAAATCATTGCTTCTTTCGACTGACGTCATAGTAGATCCATAGGCATTTACATCTAAGAATGCTTGTATACTTGGTTGATTTTTTGTTTATTTCTCTTGCCTTTAACCGCTATACAAAAACAGAATTGTTTGGTTCAAACAGTCCTTTCTTTATAGTACAGAGTGTATTCTGAATGTGTAATATGTAGAATGAAGCATGTTTTAAAATATGTAACATTTTTTGTTTGAGTATGCCTAAAAAAGAATATTCTAAATGCATTAATTATTTCGAATATATATGTAAAATGAATAATATGATTGCATGCAAGTATCTTAAACCAGTGAAATGTATAAAATATCTGTAAAACATGTCGCCGATGTGTATATATGTATGTTACTTATGTACTATGTCACTGATGCAGACTGTATTAGGAGGTCAAGACCTCGTCAGGCTTTTAGCCTTTAGTCCTTGCCTCCCGCAGGGGGAATGCTGTATTTTTTTTCCTGCAAAATAAACAATGTTCAATGTTCAATGTTCAAATGAATGATCACTGCACCGGCAGAGATCTTACATGACCTTTCTATGTTATGTCAAAGAGAACGCAGACAAGGAAGAAATCTGACTCTTCGCAATAAACGATTTGTCAAGTTCAGCCTTGTTTGGCAACCATCCTTCGTTCAGAGAGCTATACTCACTTCGTGTGAGGGGCCTAGATGAGGAAATGGGTTTGTCATTTTTTGAACACCGCTTGGTGGCTCCCGCTGTATATCCCCTGCCGTAACAGTGGCAGCTCATAGATTATGATATATCCTTCGCGGAAGATTCTAAGCACGCGCCTACTGCACATATCGATACACACTTCCTCGAAATTCAGCATAAATATTACTATCCAGAATGCTTTACCGATGTCTCAAAGACTCACACTTTTGTGTCCTAAGCTGCGGTCGGTCTATCTTTTTGAGATGCCGGTGCTCTGCCCTTTAATACGAGTATCTTCACAGAAGAGGCCTACGCGATATTTGCGGTCGTCAAACACTATAATCAATTAAAACTACAAAATGCAGTAATGTAAACCGATTCCCTAAGTGTGGTAAAATCCCTCAAAACTCTGAAAACACAAAAATCCCTGTCCTTGTCTCGCTATAGTCACTCCTATGCACGGTCTACGCACTCAACCAGCATATCATACTGTGTTGGGTCGCAGTGCACCGCAAGATCCCAGGAAACATGCTGGGGGTCCAGCTTGCAGTGTCCGCCCATAAAGCAACTGCCAATGCATCCGCGTATCGTTGCGCTTGACCTAAAACCTTCCCTGAAACGAATGATCAGGGCTTATTGGCAGAACACTTGGGATGGGCCCACACAAAATAAACTGCACGTTATCAAGGCGCAACTTGGAAACTGACCGCAAGTATGAAAGTCACGGCGCACAGAAGTAACACTTACTGGGCTAAGATCAGTACACACATACAGTACACACTCCTACTTCGGCCTGAGATGATCCACCTTTATGTGAGAGATGTGGCGAAGCACTAACGGTGCTTCACATTTTAATGATCCAGTGTAATGAATTAGGCACGCTTAGAAAACCACACTTTCCATTACCTTCCCGGCAACAAGTACCATTTCACCCGTCAATATTCATCGGGAGCGATCCGCTTTTGAAACATCAACCATTTGTCTCATTTTTAAAAGACGCGCGTAATTTTCGTCTGATATATCCCGGTAATCCCTAGAACGATCTCTACACCAAGCTCGCTGCTGCGGTGGCTGCGAACACTGCCGCTGCGAACAGAGCAAAAAAAATTCCAACATGTTGGTCGCTCGCCGCTGACCGTAGCAGCGAGAGTGATCAGCTCTTTTTTTTCACTGCGAGCGAATTTGCAGCCTCCAAATCGCCGCGTTTTGTGTCATGTGAAATGGCCTTCAGTGACTTTGCGAGTGCAGAGCCAATGAAAATTTATCAATGTGGATCGTGCGCCATGCTCTAACTATGCTCTAATGTATAGCCCACACCGTCCTACTTCCCAAACCAACGCAACACTTGAAGCATGGCTGTCGCCTTGAAATTCTGCCTTAATTGACTTCGGTTTCCCATACAGTGCCTGGAACAAGAGCATGATTTTTACCTCGTGGGACTCACTAAAGGGCTGTATATAATACCTGTGAACGTTGGGTATCGATGCATTAGATTGAAATATCACTACAAACAAGGCCATACAATTAAACGTCAATTAAAGTACGTAAAATATGTAAGTATACACTAAACCTCTTTTGTCTGCACTATATTCGCATTGGTGTCGGTCGAACTGTTTTCGGGGCCAAATATATACCGGAATGCGGAATGTAACCTTGTGACACGTGTCCACTGATCGTCTCCTCCGAACATTTTCACTCGACCTGCGCGCACAATGTGGCATTTGTTCTCCCTGTCACTGGTTATCAGTTAGCCGTCGCCCTGCATTCCCTGGCATAGGAGGCTCAAAGGCCACGCTCGTTGACGTTTTCAGGCACAGGCGCAGTTTAGCGGGAAGTACAATTCTGCGGTAGCTTTTGAGTATGTCTAGGTTACAATGTTATATACTGAAGAGCCTAAGATAATTTACGAGCTTCTCGATTACAAAAAATATCAGCGTGGTGACAATCCTGTTAAATTGAGCTTCACATGTACAATGCGAGGTACAGTCTACATCTTTTTTTTTCTTTTTAGGTCTTTGGTATACCCGCTGTAATAAACTCAGCTTGGTACATGAATTTGTTTGATTATTCGCACCTACCGCATTATCCATCCGGTAATTTTAGCAGGATGATCTTTATTGGCAGGTTTGAAGCATCTGGAAATACATCATGTAGTAGGTACCGATGATACAATGCATGCGGTAGACACAAATTATCCTCAGCAAAATAAATTTGGGTATATAATGAAATGCACAGCTGCTCATATGTACGGATAGAATCACACTTGTCTAGAGCAGCGGAGCGCGTGGCTGTCGACACTGTCGTTGGCCGCAGCTTCTACCTTACGTTAGCTACAAGTTTGCGTCCATGCTTGAATTATGGCACAAGGGCCTAGCATTCGGTATGACCATGTTTGGCATCATTACGGCGTTGGTCTTTGCGTATTTCAGCAGAAAACGGCAGCTGCGGCGGCCGGCTGGGCACTCTAGACAAGTGTGATTCCGACACTACATGTGCTTTTTTATGCAGTAGATACTACACATAGAAGCTATTACAGGCAACCAAAATAAGAATACATAAAAAGCTGCCGCACTGAAGTTATGCAAACTAATTTAAGAACATTTAACACTCAATAATGTAAATTGCCACATGAACATATGCCGCAGTATTTACCGCAATACGAGGTGTTGTATCGTATCAAATGGATATTCACATCATGCGGATGAGGAAACGCACACTCTGCGGTCATATGGCTTTTCAAATGAATATTCAGTTATGGATTTGATTACGATGGCCTGCATCATGCAGAAAATTGACACACCTTCTTATAGAACTGAAACTTGGGCATCTCCAGTCAGCAGAGTAGTGTGGATATTGGTATCCATGGTCACTGAAAATGTATACACTCCAGAAAATATGAACGAACGTGGGTTCCACTACATGTGTGCGCATGTTTGTTCTTTCTTTCCTGCTTGCTTTCTCTGTTCTTTTTCTCCCCTTTCCATTTAGCCCCCCTAGGGTAGCCAACAGGGTGCAATCTGGTTAACCTCCCTGCCTTTCCTTTGCATATATCGCTTTCTCTAGAGATGGCTCTTTGGATGAGCGGTATTTCCTTCTTGTGTTCACTCTGCCCGTGCTGGGGACGCTAGAAAAGGTATCTCTACCCTCCGACTTGATGTCATCACTGTCCGATACGTCTTCTGCCGAATGGAGTGGTCTATGGCACTGCACTAGGGAATGCTGCTTATAGCTGTCAGTATCGGACCCGGCGTGATCTGGGTGCCACTAGCGAGCTGACATTTCATGTTGGCAAAGGCGTTATTGAGCTGTAATAGCTTCTGTCTCAGCTTCCTGTTTTCTAGCTCTAAGGTGTGAATGCGTTGGTCGAGTGCCTCCTCTGTCTTTACCTTACATTGTTATGTCCCGTTTCTTGGACTCTCTTGACCCATTCGGACCACGTAGCCCATTCATCGTATCTGGAGCGGTATCTCTATCCCGGGGCGGCCGCCTCGCCGGGGCCTGTCACCCTCGATGAAGAGCCCCCTCGGGAACAGGAACGGCCCCTGGAACGAGAGTACTGCCTGGGGGAGGAGTTGCGTTGCCCTGCATGCATTGTGTTAAGTGTCGCGATTGCCTTCAAGGCCTCGGCCTTGTGCGCTTGTAGTCGTCGTTTCATTCGTTGATGGACCACGTATGGGATGAGATACCCTTTCTTACGATTGCTGTCACCCGCGAGATGGGAACCATCGCATAAGTTGCACTTGCGAGCACAAACGTATTCCTTTTCCGTATCTCCTTTCTAGTGCAAGATAATCTGACCAGGTCCATTGGTAGCTTAGAGAGTCGCTAAGCGACTACGAGCGGTAGCAGTGTGCACAGAAAAGGGGCATTCGCCTTACCAGGAACTTGCTTTGCAGATCCATATTCTTTTCTGTGGCCGTTTTCTGGTCATACTTCGCATTTGGCCCCTTAAAGAGCCCAGGACGGTAGTCCACCCTGCTTTATCGAATTTCTCCGGCTAGATCTCAGTTCCTTCCACGAAAATCGCTTAAGAAATGTTCGTTGAGTGGACGCTTCCTGTTCTCGTCGACGAACAGAAAGGCTGCCATTTGGAGCGAGAGACGGCTCGCTCACTGGGGCAAGGCTTAGGCGTGCTCGCTTCGCCTCACCCAAAGTAGAGTTAGCCCGTAAGGTCAGCTACGGCAACGTTACTGGAATCAATTAGGTGTCAGAGCTCCACCGGTGAGGCGGTCCGCGTGGTGGTCGCGAGAACAAGTGGCGCTGTAGTCAAGTCTGTCTCCCGCGGCCCGCGTATGTTGTGATCGCCGCTGGCGACGTGCAGGCGGTTATGGCGCGTTTGCACTAGAGCGACAGGACACCCTCGCAGACACGGAGCCGACGCAGACGGCCTCCCGACGGGTAGCCTACCGACGATGTCTCCGGACGATCTGGTCACATTAGGCCCACAACGACGACGACGCCTCCAAAGACAGCATGTCGTAGTAGTGTAACATGATGACAGACCGAAAACACCAGCAAAACGCGTCCGCAGACTCGTCGTCCGCAGGTCGTCGGGAGATCCGTGGCCGCCAAAAAACGTGCCAATATATTTGCTTCGAACGTCGAAGGGTGAGATAAGGAGGCCCTGCACAAGACTCCTGCAGCATCTTAATGGGTACTTTGCGCACCCCACGGATATCTTCGCTTCCCGTTTTCCTGTCCACAACCTCGTCTCCCGACGCAGTGGGGCATGGCGGGCGCTGCGCCACGTAACCCGAGAGGGACAATGGCAGAGGAGGGAGGACGGATGAAAATGAGGAAACAAGAAGAGCAGGTGGTGTCCTGTTTCAATTTCTTTGTATAAGTTCAGATGGTATCGCCGCGCGCGCCTACAGTGTGACTAGAGAATTGGCCGACGAAACCATGTGAACACGCCAAAACGCCGAAGGCATCTTCCACACACCATCGGTGCACTGTTGACGGCGTTGCAGTGTAAAAAGAACGACGACATGACAAAAGACGCACCCAAAGACATTCGGCAGACCAAAATCGGTGTCGTGTCGATCTAGCGTAAACGCGCCTTTACAGCGAATGGTGCACTCTGTTCAATCGTCACCCCTGGGACTTTTTTTTTGACCCCGCATAGTGACTTCTGCGGAAATACGTGTGTCATGTACTAAGCGTAGCAAGGAGCGGTATGCCGACTTGCATCGCACCGGGCTGCAAGAGCAGCTACCTCAACGACGACAACGCTTCACGCCACATATTATTTGCTTATTTATCTATTTATTTATTTATTTACTGAACTCATTATTTATTTATTTACTGTGTAAACATGGCTACACGTTGGCAAGGGTCAAAATAAAAGGCGCTATTTGTACCTTGAGAAGCTCGTAGGCCCTGGCTCTTTCGCACTGCGGTTACGGGCTAGCATACGCACGAGCTTAAGCGAATTTCCTTTCTTTATAGCTCTGCACGTTACCATAGAGTTCATATTGTTGTTGAAATAAAAATTATTATTATTATTATTATTATTATTATTATTATTATTATTATTATTAATTTTACATGGCGGTAGCAATTGACAGACATGACACCGGGGACACGGTTGAATATTAACAAGGGGGGATGTCATATACAATGTGTGACATTAATTACACAACAGTTGCAAGCACAACTGCAAAGTAATTTCCAGTACATAAATAGAAGTACAGGTGTAGAGACAATCGTTTATCCAGCAACGTAATTTTAGAGCATCATCAAGGTACACACGGAAAGGTAGTTGTAACATTCATCATAAATAAACCGAGAGTGACCGAATGAGTCAAAAATTTGAGACCGTGTTATAGCTGTGGTTTGAAATTCAGCATTGCGAAGTGAATTTAGTAATATATTAAAGCAAAACAGTCATTTGGGCTAGTTGGTGCCGATTCATTTTAAAAGCAAAAAGGTGGGGCGCACTACGGAACAGGGACAAAGCAGAAGACGACAACACAGGCGCACACTCGCAACTGGAAGTTTATGGAAAAGGAAACACATATATAGCTTACAACATTACCACGTGGTACAGTTTCTCTCGCCTAAACACCCGAAAGACTATCCCCGTTGTACACAACTTCGTCAAGGCGCATGCGTCCAACCGGAAAAATTCGAAGAAAAATAAAAAAAATAAAAAATTAAAAGATATATATATATTTTTTAGTGCAGCGTGTTAATCAAATAGGAGTACTCTTTCTCTGTTATGGCAATAGAGGGGTGGCTGACACATCTTTCCCCGCATCTCTTGATGTGGAAGGCTTCTATTAATTCACGTGTGGTTTTATCTCAGTGTCTAGATAGAACGGTCGCGTCAACAAAAAAGGGTGAGCACCCGCACGTGGTGCAATGCTGCGCCAAGTGGGCACCTTCTCCTGACGCCACCGCTCTGTTGTGCTCCTGTAAACGAATATTTAGGCAACGGCTAGTTTGGCCGACGTACACCCTGCCACATGACAACGGTATCATGTACACGACACATGTTGCGCAGTGGACGAAAGGCGAGCTGTGTTTAACTTGACATGTCTTATATTCTGTGAATTAATAGAAGCCTTCCACATCAAGAGATGCGGAGAAAGATGTGTCAGCCACCCCTCTATTGCCATAACAGAGAAAGAGTACTCCTATTTGATTGACACGCTGCACTAATAAAAAAAATTATCTTTTATTTTTTATTTTTTTTATTTTTCTTCGAATTTTTCCGGTTCGACGCATGCGCCTTGAAGAAGTTGTGTACAACGGGGATAGTCTTTCGGGTGTTTAGGCGAGAGAAACTCTACCACGTGGTAATGTTGTAAGCGATATATGTGTTTCCTTTTCAATAAACTTCCAGTTGCGAGTGCGCGCCTGTGTTGTCGTCTTCTGCTTTGTCCCTGTTCCGTAGTGCACCCCACCTTTTTGCTTTTAAAATGAATTTAGTAATGTGGGTAATTTTTGTTATTACTTGCATGCCATAATTTATTCATGATTGGGGTATAAAGCAATGTTCACCGTGACGGACCTCCAAAAGACCCCATGCAATTCACAAGGCATTGTAAAACACTACCGTCATGTTTTGCTGGTCAAGAAGTTTTGATTTCACGCGCAAAGAGGGAGCGCGTGTCTGGTATCCTCCCACGCTTGTTTCCAGCGCTTCCAACCTATATATCAAAGCCAAAATGTTCGGGACAAGGCGCTAATTCCTCCAAAAACGCAGGGCGCCCCGCGAAACCCCAGAACCCAGTTTGGAGAAGCCGCTAGAAAAACTTGGACCATCTCCCCGAAGTGAACCCTGATGGGATGCGAAGAAGCAGCGGTGCGCAAGGCGTTGACCCGGTTGAAACGGGCGTCATCGCAGATAAACGAGCCGAAAGAGCGTTTCCACTCGACGTGCGGTCGAGCGTTGCGGGCGGTGGAGAGGGTGAAGCGAGAGAGGAGTGACACGTTCAGAGGTGTTGCGAGCGGGCGGAGCAGCCGGCAGCTGCGGGCGCTGCCGCGAGAATGCTGCGGGTGAGGGAGAGAGTGACGTCAGCGCGCACCTGCGAGGGAAGCGTGCGAGGGGAGCGTGACGTCAACGCGAAGCTGTGGCGTAACCTACTTGGCAACGCTCTAACACCTACGGCGAGGGGAACGCGTGGTGTTGGGGAACGCGCAGCTTTTCCTTGTAGTTGCTTGACGGAAAACGTCTGTGGAGCCGTGGTTTACCTCAGCATAAAACACTTCCGTGTTCAAAAAAATCGCCGTCAAAGCATTCCGTACAGATGTTTCACCAGCGAAGCTGACACGTGCGGCCACAGGCGGTTGAAGACGTCTTAGCCGTAGCCAAAGTGCCGCTATAGAAAGTTCCGCCGAAAGCGGGCGTCGGCCCCGGCGAACGCGTTCCTCCCATTGCCACTTTGACGCTGCTCTGCTAGCAACGCCACTTCCTTGGTTCGCCGTTGTCGCGTGCATTCGGCTCGGAAGGCTGCCGGATCCTCGGTGCGCAGTCTCTGCTTGCGCTTCGCCACCTGGGCCTGTTCTTGTGCCCGGACTGCAGCGTCGGCCCGGCGCACATGAATTCTCTCACAGATCATCTGTCGGCGTTGTTCTTGGAAAGTTGTCTGCTATTCGGGCGTTCGTAAAATCCGTGCCCTCCCCTTGGTGAAGTTGTAAGTTGAAACTGCTGTGCGTAGTGCTCAGCGCCACGGCTGCGAAGGGATGAAAGACGGCACTGACGGCGCAGCCAATGGCACGCATGCTTGGGTACGACGCAGAGAATGACGTCACTAGCTGTGATCCCAATGGCGCGCGCGCTTGGGTGCGACGTACAGAACGGCTTGGTCACCGCGGTCTCATTGTGGTGCCAGAACTCACACGCATAGCACGAGTCGCGACCCTACGCGTTATGGCACTTTTCAGATTTCAGTGCAAGCCCTAATGAATGGAGACCGCTGAAGTTCTCAAAAAAAGAAAAACAGGGAGTCCTCAAAGTAGACGAGACAGGACTGCCACTTTTTGCAGGCCAGTACTCTGCCTATTTCGCGTTGAATTGTCGCAGGTGCCGAGGAAAGCCCGAACGCCATGACCTTAAGCTTCAACAGGCCACCTGACGTGATCAAGGCGCTTTTCTCGCGATCCACCTCGTCGACTTCAGTTTGTCGTTATTAAATGCGAAGCATTTCATAGCGAACTTCGGCGACTTTGCGCGTATCTATCTATCTAGCTATCTATCTACCTAGCCGCCTACGACGTTGTGCTCTCCTGGCCATATCGTTAATGGTATTTATACCAAATTTGGCATGGTACAACATGACTGTATGACGAACATAAATGGCTGGTCCTATCATGAAAATCATGACTAACTTGTCATGAAAGGTATGATTTACATGTCACGCTCATGGCGGGCTCGCGGCCGTTTCGTTAGCTTGATATACACCAAATTTGCGATTGAGTGATGTGACTGTATGACGAACATAAATGACAAGTGGTAATATGGAAATCATGACATCTTATGTGCGACATGATTTGCGTGCCACGCTCATGCCGCGCATGTGGGCGTTTCGTTAGCTTGATATAAAGGAAATTTGGTATTGTGTGACGTGACTGTATGACGAACATAAATGACAAGTGGTAATATGGAAATCATTACATGCCATGAACGACATCACTTGAATTGCAAGCTCATGGCACGCTCGAGGCCGTTTCGTTAGCTTGATATACACCAAATTTGGTACTGAGTGACATGACTGTAGAACGAACATAAGTGGCATGTGGTAGCATGAAAATCTTGGCATGCATGTCATCTACAACGCCATTTACATGCCACGCTCATATTGCGCTAGCGTCCAGTTCGCTACCTTGATATACACCAAAATTGTAGTGCGCGAAGTGACTGTATGACGAACATAAATGACAGGTCCTAACATGTAAAACATGACATGCAAATTATGTAAAGCATGATTTGCTCCTTCCTGGCTGCTTCGCATTACATCGATTCCCACCGTGCGTGGCCCCTGCCGGCTTTTTACTGTATGATTTCATCACGCAGCATTTCGTCCACTTGTAGTTGTTGTCTTCTGCCACGCGCTCGCGTGTTCTCTTTCTCAAAAATGATGGCCGTACAAGCATTGTGTACTCTACTGTGATAACGGAAATCACATTCGGTGGCCATCGGTCATCTGATCGTCGGCGACGTTCAGTCTTTTTTAAATGAGCGGTTGGAACCTTCCAGCATTATCCCTAGCGCTCGCGTAAGCTCTCGCGTAGACTTGGCTAGACGCGTCGAGCGCGTAGTCTTAGCGGAGCAATCGCAAAGAATCATGAAGCTCAAGAAACATTGCTTCGCGAGCTGCGCCGAGCGGTGAAAACAATTATTGAGGGTCAAAGTCGATCACATCAAAGTCAGTAAATAGGGATGCATGCAAGCATTCGAAACATGAATTTTGAGGATATTTTTATTGTTCTAGGAACTTGGAAGCCAGGAGTACAGCCAGGCACAGGACATCAAAAAGGTAAGCGCTTTGCAGATATAACTTGCACTGTTAATCTTGTAGGATCTCGTAGACTAATGCGGATATTGATGATATCTATATGGAAACGAAATGTTTCGTATAATATGATATGTCTTCAGGACACCAACTGTTCCCTAAGCTAATGCGCATTATTCTCTGGTCAAAAAGGATAAAAAATACCCTGATATTCGCGTCCGAACTGCAGCGTTACTGCGTTCGGTTTATTTTAGAAATTGTGAACAATGAATCACTCTGAGCGACTCCGTTTCCTCTGCAACCTGCTCGATGTAGTACATGTATGATCTCTGCCCGCATTAACTACAATGTTCTCTACACTAAGCGTATCGCCAATAAGACTGAGCTGTACCCACCATGGTAGCTTCGTAGCTACGGCAGTGCGCTGATGATTACGAGAAGGCGAATGTTGTGCTCGCCGCGGTTGCCACTGTCAATAAACTAAAATACACAGTCATGCACGCTACCGCACAAGGTGTTCGCTTAACGCCGTGAGTGTGAACCTGCGGTATAACTGCAGTAAAAGCTGGGACCGAGCTAGGTGGTGTCGTGATATTTTGAAAGCAGTCAGGTAGACAAGGTCAGAGAAAACAACGACACACAAAGAACTACTTCGAATTAATATTTATTGCAACAAAGAAATATATGCGGCCACAAAATGAACATACACAGAAAACGGTGAAGGAGACAGGAAATCTGCTATATCACCAAATGTAGTCTAGCTGTTTTCGTGTCTTCTCCTTTTCCTCTGTTCGTTCATTTTTTGGCTAATTATATTTCCTTGATACAATGCACCAGCTAGCCCAACGACGAGTGTTATTGGACCATTTATTAAGGCGAAAGCCTTTAATGTCTCATGCTCACGTCCGTCCGGCGTCCATCCGTCTGGTGTCCGTCCGGCGTCCGTCCGTCCGCCCATCTGTTCGTCCGTCCGTCTATCCGTCCGTCCGTCCGACCGTCTGTCCGAGCTCTGGCATGGAGCCAGGTGGCCGCCGGGATGCGCAAACGGACGGCGGTCGCGTCGGACTCTACAGCGCTCGCGCTTTGCTTGCGTAGCATCGCTGTGCCCAGCGTTTGCAATCATTCTGACCGACGCCGTCTCAATGGACACAGGCGTTCACGGAATACACTTTAGAATTTACAAAGGGTCCATCAATTTAAGCGCTGGAACGAGGATGGCGTTTGCACGTTTCGCAAAGCACGAGAAAATACTAACGCATGCGAACCGAGGAAGATTAATCTCGCGTCTCACTGCGATTCGCGGTAAAAAATTTAAGAAGAAAACACGCACACATGCAGTTTGTGTGTTATCCCACTGAGATTGTAAAAGATAAAAGATGTCGCATAGTCAGTGGAATGGCCACACGCTTTCGCCGAACACACTTTGGAATGTACAAAGTATCCTTCAATTTTTTGCAACACAAATACGCCATATATGTTTCGTTTCTTCACACATCTCGTGGTGCCATGCATGCTCAAGAACAAGGCTATTGGATTTTTTTCCTTCGATAAAGATTCGTTACCGTTTGTGTGCACATATTGATGCCTTTAATCTTTAGCGAAGAAAAAAATGTGATAGCCGTGTTCTTGAGCATGCATGATACCACGAGATGAGCGAAGAAACTGCATATATACGGTGTGTTTATGTTGCCATAAATATTAGTTGGAAGTAGCCCTCTGTGTGTCATTTTTTCACTGTCCCTGTCTTCGCGCACTCACTGCTTTCAAAATAATTGCAGTGCATGACCAGTATTGTGCATTCCTCAGTAAAGAATGCAAAAGAGGGCAAGAACGAAAAGTACGCTGTGCAAGAACTATATGTATACCTTCTTTGACAAAGATATGAACCATACTTCAGGATTTTAGCTGCAACATATTTTCCAGCTATACATATAACACAAATAGGAAGAGATAGGGCCGAGCTTTTGACTTCAACTGGTGAAATTCATTCACAAACGCAAGGTTATGAAAGGGAAAATTGACAACCACCCGTTTGTAGCACGAAGCCACAAGGAAATCCGTACGGATTTCTCAGAAAGAAAAGCTTCTTAGTTGCCGAAAAATTCGTCCTGGTCCGGGGTTCGAACCCGGGACCAACGCCTTTCCGGGGCGGTCGCTCTACCAATTGAGCTAACCAGGAAGCTAGCAATTGGCAGCGCGAGGGCGAATTCATCGACAACTCGAAGCACATGGACACAAGTAATGCAAATGAGTTCTGCGGAAACCCGCAAGGTGGCGGAAGGGTTATGAAAGGGAAAATTGACAACCACCCGTTTGTAGCACGAAGCCACAAGGAAATCCGTACGGATTTCTCAGAAAGAAAAGCTTCTTAGTTGCCGAAAAATTCGTCCTGGTCCGGGGTTCGAACCCGGGACCAGCGCCTTTCCGGGGCGGTCGCTCTACCAATTGAGCTAACCAGGAAGCTAGCAATTGGCAGCGCGAGGGCGAATTCATCGACAACTCGAAGCACATGGACACAAGTAATGCAAATGAGTTCTGCGGAAACCCGCAAGGTGGCGGAAGGGTTATCAAAGGGAAAATTGATAACCACCCGTTTTTGTGATTGATGGTGTTTTATAAATAGCCTAGGTGCTTATCGGCAAACAAGCACCAAACATCACATGCAAATATAAGGGCACCACTAATCACACAAGTGGACACTTAATAACTCGTCTAGCATGCAATACAGTATTATCGTAGTGAAGTTTTTAATGGAAGGCACGACAATGTTAACCACCAAGCTAAACAGCAGAACACCGTAAAAATGGATATAGAAGTCACTGAGCATTGCAGTGCAAGGAACGTGCATGTAATGATTTGCTTCATAAAGACAGATTCACAATAGATGCAGAAATGATGAAGTATGGTGAAGATCTAGAGGCACACTGCATGCTAGTGTGGTGACAAGATAATCAATATGCCATCAATAGACGTGGCAGCGAAAGTATCATGACTCAACGATAAGACACTTGATGTGGCTCTTGTTTCCTTTCCTGTGTGAAAATTACTGTTTGAAACTGCGATATCTGGCAGGGTTTTACTAATAACCTTCAAGTGATAATCGGCACCTGTCCGTGCTCCACCGGTCTTGCACTTAATTCATCTTCCTGTGCTGTTTCACACAAAGATAAAGAATAATACTTGGATGCCATTGTCTGCTGCCCCTTCATTGGTGGAACTTGGTTAGGGCAAATACAATGCCCAAGACGGCACCACTACAGTGCACAAACATGCATATCTTACAACTTGTTTTACCAAGGCTTTACTTCAACATGAAACCATGAAAATCAATTTAATTCTGCCTTGGAAAAGACGTTTGCTCAGTCAGATATCCTGCTATGGCGCAGAGCAGGTAGTTGACACATCATTTTTGAACATTTGTCTTGATCCAAGGTGTCTCTTCTATAATCTTTTCAACTCCTAGCCTTTAGCACATCGTACCACACACATGTATATGGCCAAGTGGAACATGTATATGATGTGCGCCTGCTGTTATGTATTGTTCCCTGTCTTGGAGTTGCTCAAAAATGGGTGGAAAAAGTTTCTCAATTGAAAATATCTTAACTGTCTATTTGCAGTGATGGAAACAAATGCGTACAATTTAATATGACCTAGTCCAGACTTGCAGAAAGAATGCTCCCCTCTTTTACAGCAAGTTGTCCACCACTTCAGTCGCTTGAACAGCCGTCTGCGCTGGGAATATGCATAACAGAGACCAAAAAAAAAAGTTCCATCATCCATCAGCGCACAAAAAGGCCTTACAGTACACAAGTACTAAATATTTAACATGATGGCTTGACATAAGCACATGTCAATATACCAATAGTGTTCTCAAAATGGGCCCTGCATGCATTAAGAACAAGTATTAGAGGAACAAATAAAGAGGATGAAATATACAGCTTGCCATATAGGTAAATTGAACACAACGAAGCTCAATAAGCATTTCCATCACAATAATAAATGAATAAATCTGTGGTAATTGTATCACATCATCAATGCGGACATTAAAAAAATAAGCTTAACATTCAGGAAAAGAGCAAGGGCGCCATGGCTATGACTGCTGGTGTGGCACTGCTGGGATTACACACATAAATGTGCCTGCTGGGTGGATGAGAGAATGGCTATGTTGTAGCTAGAGTGGTGGAGTATCAGATGCAATACTTTGTTGTAGGTTCAGGCCCTGGGAGCAGTATGTTTTGTTTTTGTTGACATTAGTTTCTTTTTTATGTATGTCTTAATTACTACACTACATTAAAAACTACGAATGATCTGTCCTATGCCTCTCGGGGCTTCATTTCCTGTTGGCTTCATCAGGTTGTGTCAAACAAAAAAATTAACCCTTGATCTATTCTCTTTCTTTTGTTTGTTCAATTTTCAGTGCTTTCAGCACACCAGAAAACCAGCAACCTCACTGTGATCTGCAAATGTATATATGCAAATCACAAATCGCGTTCTTTGATAACTAGATAAACAAAAGCAGCATTGTCCCCAGTTTCAATGAATGCTACATCTTAGTATTGAATCCTGCCAATAAGAGCCCCTTTTTAATTCCTACTTATTTTTCAAAGCCCCATGGAAAACAAAAACTGTACAGTACAAGACAATCAAGTAATGTTTCAATGCACCAACACTGCTTAAACAGTTTGGGATAAGAAGCTGTTGCAACAGTGCTACTTCACTGTTACAAGAATTTGAATTAGAACATGTATGTTTCATCAAAGACAGAAAATATGAAATGACAGGATGAATGCGTGACCCAATTTTTTTCAAACAGCGACAAACAGAGTATGCATTTGCTTAATAAGCTTGACACTAATCATCAGAAACTGGTTAATTACTTGTAATTACTGACTTGAGTTCAGCTGTTCATATTAGAAAGTCGTGGCGCATGACATTTATTGCATAACAAGTTTTCTTCGAAAGTCGTAACTTCCTCGTCACGTGTAGTTCAGAGGCGCCGCGTTTCCTGCGCGCCGGGCGCTCCTACTTTCTATATTACCCAAAAAATTCCAAGTTGAACATCTCGGATGACATGCAACTTTCGTGATTTCGAAAAAAAAAAGAAGGTCACCATGCCATTAACTGGCACGCACTATATCTTTCTAACATCAACTACTTCCCTCAAGTGAATAATTAAAAAAACCGGCAGATCCCACGCACCGTGGGAATCGATGTGATGCGAAGCAGCCAGCAAGGAGCAAATCATGCTGTACATAATATGCAGGTCATTATTTACATAATAGGACCTGTCATTTGTGTTCGTCAAACAGTCACGTCGCGAAATACAAATTTTGGTGTATATCAATCTTGCGAATTGGACGCAAGCGCACCACGAGCGTGGCATGTAAGTGGCATTGTAGATGACATGCATGCCAAGATTTACATGTTACCACCTGCCACTTATGTTCGCTTAATTTTTTACCTCAAATCACAGCGAGACGCGAGACCAATCTGCCTCCATTTCGCATGCGTTCGTATTCTCGCGCTCTGCGCATCGTGCAGACGCCATCCGCGTTCCAGCGTTTAAATTGAGGGAATATTTGTCAATTCAAAAGTGTGTTCCTCGAACGCCTGTGCCCACTGAGACGGGGTCGGTCAGAATGAAACGTGATGCGCGCGTCTCCCTCCTTGCATGATTAGAGACGCTGGGCAATGCGACGTTACGCAAGGAAAGCGCGAGCGCTGTAGAGTCCAACGCGACCGGCGTCCGTTTGCGCGCCCCGGCGCCCACCTGGCACTGTGCCAGGGCACGGCTGGAGGGACGGATGGACGGACGGGCGGACGCGAGCATGAGACATTAAAGGCTTTCACCTTAAAATTTGGTGTATATCAAGCTGGCGAAACGGCCACAAGAGTGTCATGAGCGTGGCATGCAAGTCATGTTGCAAATGACATGTCATGATTTGCATATTACCACTTGTCATTTATCCTTGTCATACAATCACGTCGCTGAATACCATATTTGGTGTATATCAAGCTAGCGAAACGACCACCGGAGTACCATGAGTGTGGCATGCAAGTCATGTTGCGCATGACATGTCATGGTTTCCATATTAAAACGTCATTTATGCCCGTCATACAGTCACGTCCCTGAATACGAAGTTTGTTGCATATCAAGCTAGCGAAACGGTCACGAGAGTGTCATGAGCGTACCATGCAAGTCATGTTGCACATGACATGTCACGATTTCCGTATTACCACTTGGCAATTATGTTCGTCATACAGTCACGTCAGTCAATACCTAATTTGGTGTATATCAAGCTAGCGAAACGGCTGTCAGCGCGCCATGAGCGTGGCATGTAAATCATGTTGTATATGACATGCAGGTCATGATTTTCATATTACCACCTGTCATTTATGCTAGTCATACAGTCACGTACCTCAATACCAAACTTGGTGTATATCAAGCTAGCGAAACGGCCACGAGAGTGTCATGAGCGTGGCATGCAAGTCATGTTGCACATGACATGTCATGATTTCCATATTACCACTTGGCATTTATGTTCGTCATACAGTCACGTCACGCAATACCAAATTTGGTGTATATCAAGCTAGCGAAACGGCCGTCAGCGCGCCATGAGCGTGGCATGTAAATCATGTTGTACATGACATGCACGTCATTATTTGCATATTACCACCTGTCATTTATGTTCGTCATACAGTCACGTCACTCAATCCCAAATTTGGTGTATATCAAGCTAACGAAACGGCCGCGAGCGCGCCATGAGCGTGGCATGTAAATCATACTTTTCATCAAAAGTTATTCATGATTTTCATGATATGACCAGCCATTTATGTTCGTCATACAGTCATGTTATACCATACCAAATTTGGTATAAATCCCATTAACGATACGGCCAGGAGAGCACAAAGTCGTAGGCGGCTAGATAGATAGATAGATATATAGATACTCTCAAAGTCGCCGAAGTTCGCTAAGAAATGCTTCGCATTTAAAAAATCACGCCATATACACCGAATGAATGATGATAAGTGGGCGAAGCCGTGCCGCTTCGGCCCGTCTTGCACGTATGGCAGGATCTTGGAGGCGTAGACGCGCAGTTTCGGCTTGTCTTTCACGTACAGCGGGATCTTGGAGGCGTAGACGCGCAGCTTCGGCCTCACTTTCACGTACGGAAGGATCTTGACGACGTTGACGCGCAGCTTCGGCCCGTCTTTCACGTACGGCAGTATCTTGGCGGCGCACAGCTTCACGAAGCAATTCTGCCTGCCGTACAGCAGGATCTTGGCGACGTCGACGCGCAGCCTCACGAGACGTTTCGGCCTCGCGCGCTCGTACGGCAGGATCTTGGCGGCGAGCGCGCGCTGCCGCCGCCCTACGCGCTCTCCGCTCCGCAGCCTTGTCTACAGCCACCTGCTCCATCCGGTGACTCGCTGCGAAAGAGGAAGCGCGTCAAGAGCGATTGCCTTTTATTGCGTCAGTCACGTGCGAGTGGCGTCACTCACGTTAGCGCCACCTGCTGAGTGAGTCATGCAACTAGGTGGTTACGAACCGGTCATAAGAGACATGCATGTACAGACCCACGGCTTTAGAAGCTTCGCCCCTAAAAGTGGATGAACCCTATCGAAAAAAACAGCGTTTCCAGTGTCTCCCAGTGTGCTACAGCGCGCTGGGAGACACTGGGACACACTGTACAGCGCAGTGTCGCCCAGTGCGCTGAAACGCACTGGGACACACTGTGCAGCGTTGCCCAGTGTCTTACAGCGCGCTGGGAAGCTCTGGTCACGCTGTACAGGGTCTGCCCGCACACTGGGAACACCGGCGGCACATTGGAAGAAACTGGGCGCGCTTGATGGACTTTCTATAACACTTTATGTTGGATCGCGAGATGTCGAGCGTAAAATTTACCGAATATTGTCAAAATGTTCTGCCATGTGTGCTACACATATATAGCTTTAGTTTCAGTTAGGCGACGGATGTGCGTGTAGCAATCATATGTCGAGCGCGCGAGCGCGCGTGCGCTTTCCTTGAAGTGTGCTCGAGTGTCGTCAATACAGTTTATAAACCGCATCGAAAGAAATCATTCGCAACACAATATGGCAGTAGTATTAGCCTGATAATCAAGATCAACCTACTCTACCAGTCAGTCGTTCCCACTCGTACCGCAGAAACACCGCACGTCACCGGCAGCAGTTAGCCGCTGCAGCGCCCAATCTCGGCGTTTTTAGCTTCTGATTTGTGTAATCGAAGCTGCAAATATGACATCGCTTGGGTCAGTTATGATGGAAACTACATTTTAGCGGATATTAGACTGTTTGTAATGTAATATATATCCACGATCTTCACAGGGACCGTGGCTCCCCGTAGTGCGGCTGTAAGCCTAATGCTCGTTTCGGCTAGAGTGAACTACTGCAGATCTAGTACGCGGAACGTAAACAAGGGGACAGAAAATATGTTCAAACGGGTGACGACAAGTACAGTGTTCAGTGAGCAGTTCAGATGCACGATGTTTTCTACATAGGTATGACTAACCGCTTTGCGAGACAGTGCGATGCCGCAACACATCTGCGATTACGCTCATAAGTTTTGTTGCAAAACATTCCAGGTAGACGTTCTGATCCAAGGCAGCTCATAACAATCTCCTGTCAGGCTGGCGCGAGCACGAAGAGACGAAAATCTGCGTATCTAAGCGAGAAAACATAACTCTTGGATGCCGGAATCAGCTATAACATAAAAAAAACTAAATAAATAACCCGAAGCTTGTCTTTCGAGTGTGGCGTTTTGGGTAGCGTGTCAGACGCAGAGTGAGTAGTTCTGCGAGGTAGCAGGTTCGACTCCCACGCGCTCGTTTTTTTTTTAATGTTTTTCTTTTTTGGCGCAGCGCTCGTGTTTCAAGCTTTACGATGTGGGCATAACCAAAATTTTCAAAAGCAATTTAAAAGCCCCTATTTTGGCCCATAACGCGTGTCCCAGTGTGCAGCGCGCCAGCGTCCAGTGTGCCCCGTGCGGCGTGCCAGTGTCCCAGTATACAGCGCCACACTGGTCCAGTAATCAGGTATGGTGCTGAGACACTGCCACTGGGTTTTCCGATAGGGAACGATTAGTTACGTCATTGTAAGCTTGCTAGCGGCAAAAAATGGACGCCTCGACCTAAGAGTTCCTGTGCGAAAATGGCAGGAGCCGGACTGTCATACAACGCTTATGAAAAGTATGTTTTGTCCAATAAGAAAACACATGCTACATGCATGCTGTGCGACTTCCCATTAAATAAGCTTGCAGTTGTACGTGCGTACTTCCTGTTACTACCTGTATCCACAGCGTGACTCACACAAATGCACGGCTTACAGTGGGCTTCTTGTACACATCTAAATGGTACGAGCACCGAACTTGCGCAGCCAGATTATTATACTATCCGATGGACAATCCTGCTAATTATTTGCAAAAACGACGCTGCACGGTAGACGGCTACGCAACCAGAGGCATGCTCCGAGCAGCGTATCGTGTGCCTGGCAGCGCTGTGTCTTTCTCTCTGCGTCCCTGTCTACCTTTGAACGTTAGTTCATTATACTGATGCTTATTGAACTATAACGTCAAGTGCACGTGGAACTATCAGTACGTTTAAAAGCAGACGCACTTTTACGGCAAGGCGTTGTACAAGCCGCTTCAAACGACGATCTCGCACTGTACACACCCAAGGCATAACGGCTCAGCAACAGAAGTCTTGCATGACAGCAGCACAGAATCGCTTAATGGAAAGAGCATCCGCCGGCATGTTTACAGTTGTAATCAACGCACGCGGCCACACATACGGCCAAGCACAGAAAGCAAAGATATTAGCACAATGCTTACTTTCGTATCAGGCCCTTAATCTTGCACAGCATCTCTGCTGGGGTAACTCACCGCCCTGGGCATTCATAGCTGCATAAAAGTCTTCATGCACTAATGTAACTCAGTTACGCGATTTGACAACAGTCTTGAACTCACCGAAGTGTGGTAGCCGCTGCTGTGAGTCTCGTCAAAATACCCGCTTGCGATCTCGTTCCAACAAAGCTGCGCCGGCTGCACGTCCGTTGTTTGGGCCCACAACGACGCATCGCCGCCGTTAATTCCGTGTGAAACAACAACCCGAACTACCCGAACGTCCCAACACGCAATGTAAGTAGTAATACCTGTCCATTCAACGACGATAACAACACGTAACGTTGATAACCAAGGTAAAAACACATGCGTGAAGCAAACACTCTCTGTTCGCAGCGAGGGGAGGCGAGGGCTTTCTTTTCTTCAACGAGTCCGGACAAGCATGAACGTCACCGCGCCAATTGCGCACACGCGCTCTCCGGTTTGAATTGATTGGCTCTCGCTCAGCGGGCGATTTAAACTGTTTTACGCCCATGGTTGAGGCCGCGCCTGGCAGCTATCCATTCCGTCTGTCGGCTACACCTTCCTGCTCACGCCTAGAGTCCATGCATGGCCTCTTGAATCACGCCTACTCGCAATCTCAGAGGTCATGCCTTGTTCGCCACTTCTTTTTTGCACGCGCTCCTTCTCTACGATCGGGCGGCCGCAATGCGGCAATCGTGTCAGTTCGATTCTTAATACTGCTACGGCGCTTTGCTGTTTAAACATATACAGCATCTGTACACGAGGGGTGCGTTTTAATTACTGCTAGCAGTAACAACTGTTGTCCTTACGGCTGGCTAAATATGTGCGTCCGCGCGTGTGTAAAATAAAGGCACGTGGAAAGCCTGCGCCTTTTGAAAACAAGTTTTCGCGGTACGAGTTGATACCTCTTCGTATTGACCAATGTCACCATCAGTGACACGCCCTTAGTCGCCCTAAGGGCGAGGCATTGATGATGAACTTTTCTTATTGATTTCCTTTGTTAGGCTTAATTGATGTATTTCAAGTGGCACAAGTAAGGAAGTACGTATACATACTATGAATCTGAAATCGCCAGCTGAAACATTATTTACAAGTACATTGGACGTCGTCGTAATAAAGCAGGAGAAAATACTTATTTGTAGAAGGGCGACAGCTAATCGACAAAATGTGGTTTAACGAGCTTCATTTCTGGGTTTGATGAGTGTGGTGCGCGTTGAGCGAGTGTTTGAAACGTGCGCGACGTGAAAAGAAGACTGGGGGGCATGTGCGGCGTCGCCTAAACAACGACGACGTCGAGGACCATCGCGCGTTAGAGCGCGGAGCGCAAGAATGAAGATATTAAAGTAAATGAGAGCCAATAGCTGGTCACCACGGCGCTCCTCAACACCAATCAGGAGGAAGCAAGTGTGCCTCAGGGCGAGGCAAGCCTGGCGGAGAAGAGAGTTGGGAGTTCGAAGTGAGTGAGTCAAGAGGAAGGTCGTATCCGGGCGCTGAAGACGGGCAGTCGGGTGGCGAACCCGAGCCCTCAGGACTTCGCCCGGCAGGGGCCTCCGGACAGCACTTTGAAGTTTGAAGTTGAAATTTAAGAACAGAGTGGCGAAAGCGCCAATTCACATACACACGCAAATGCAAGAATTACAAAATGAAGTAGAGCTGGACGTTCAAATTGGCTTATCTCTGGAAGTCCCAAAACGTAGCAGGTGGTTTCAATACCAGCTATTGAGGCCCGATTTCGCACGCAGGGACATTTTTGAGGGCATGTGCCCCCAAAGTTTTAGATAATATGCCACAATAAAGATAACAGCGTGAAAACCCGCGTTAAACACCCTAAATGTCAGCTGTTTCCTTGCCTTCTAAAGAAAAATTGCTCTTTTGATTTTTACTCAGCTTAGGCCTGATGTACCCAAATGGGTACATCCATTTTCTCCTCCGAAATTGCAGTTTTTGTTTTTTCTTCTTCTGAGAAGTGTTTCGTGACCCCCAAATGCTCAAAATAAAGAGTTTATACGAGTTCACCTTAAGTACTTTTTCCTCAGGTCTGAAGAGGGTATATCAATCTAGCGAACCGGACGCAAGCGCGCCATGAGCGTGGCATGTAAATCATACTTTTCATGACAAGTTATTCATGATTTTCATGGTATGACCAACCATTTATGTTCGTCATACAGTCATGTTATGCCATACCAAATTTGGTATAAATCTCATTAACGATACGGCCAGGAGAGCACATAGGCGGCTAGATAGATAGATAGATAGATAGATAGATAGATAGATAGATAGATAGATAGATAGATAGATAGATAGATAGATAGATAGATAGATAGATAGATAGATAGATAGATAGATAGATAGATAGATAGATAGATAGATAGATAGATGGATAGATAGATAGATAGATAGATAGATAGATAGATAGATAGATAGATAGATAGATAGATAGATAGATAGATAGATAGATAGATAGATAGATAGATAGATAGATAGATAGATAGATAGATAGATAGATAGATAGATAGATAGATAGATAGATAGATAGATAGATAGATAGATAGATAGATACGCTCAAAGTCGCCGAAGTTCGCTAAGAAATGCTTCGCATTTAAAAATGCGTCAATGGAATTTTTATTCCAAAGTGATCAACAGAAATATTCTTGAGAAATTTTTCCTCAATGGTGTGTCACTAGAGATGAGTCAATGAAATTTTCATTTCAAAGGGCTTAACAGAAATATTGTCGAGAAAATATTCCCTCAGTGGTATTTCGATAGAAATGAGTCAATGAAACTTTGATTGCGAACTGCTCAACAGCAATGTTGTTGACGAAGTATTCAAGCAAATCAATGAGTATTGCGGACCCTTTGATAATCAATAAAGTCAATAATTCGATCATAGTTCGTCAATGGCAAATCATGAGTCATTTTCATAAGGGCGGTCATCTGATCATCGGCGGAACCACTCGTTTTTTGTACAACAGGGGTTCGAACCTTCCAGCGTTATCGCTGGCCCTCGCGTAAGCTCTCCGGCACACTTGGCTAGTCGCCCCTATTGCAAAAACCAGCGCCCCCCAGCGTGATACCAGTACGTTTTTTGGCGCGATGCACTGGGAACACTGGTACACGCTGGGATTCACTGGCACTTCGGTGAGCGCACTGGGAAAGAGCTGGGTCGCACTGGTAGGGGCGCTGGCTTGGCCGCTGTGACGCTGGCGCGTACTGGGAAGCGCTGGAAACGCTGGAATTTTCACTGGAGTGCGCTGGTGCACACTGGAGCCTGCACTGTTTCTTCCAGTGCGGCATGCAAGTTTCTGTAGTGTATGCGGCGGAATGTTTCGGTATCTTTGAATATAGAATGTTTGATTCGATGGTACCAATGGATGCTACCCTAACAGGCAGGCCCGTAGCCAAAATTTCTTTTCGGGGGGGGGGGGGGGGGGGGATGGGGCACTTGTTGAATGCCTTGAAAAACACCGATTTTTATTATTTTTCCTCGGTAAACGGCCCCCTTCCATCCGAATTTTGAGGGAAGGCCCGGGCCCCTAGCCCCCCCCCCCCTGGCCAGGGGGCCTGCTAACAGGTCCCAAACATTTTCACAACTTCTAGTTTGGCAGAGAAAGATAATGATAAGCGCAAGACGTTATGTGATATATGCGAAATCACCGTCATTTTTATTTTTCCCTTTGGAATGCAGAAAAAATTGCGTTAATAACACAAAGAAGCCAACGCTGACTATTTTGCTTGTTAGCTTGCATTTTTTTTCTTATTCACGCAGATTCAATAACGGCGTTAATTCTTGCGGAGAACGTAGCAGCGATGAATGCACGTTTTGTGCATGCGCTGCGCATATACCAGTCTGGCATCAGCGATGGGTTGTTGTAATGATTACATTTTGCAGTGTTTATAAGTCTGGAGGCGCCGGTCCTACCAGAAACAGCAAATCGTTACATCGCCGCACAGTTGGCGAGAAGCAGTTGAGCTCTGGCTTCGCAACCTCACCCAACGGAGGCCAGAAAAACAGCCGCTGTTCGATATCACCACACCGGAAACGCATCTCTGGCACTGCTTGCCCTTCCACTTATTTCAGCTGAACTTTAGTTAACCATTAGAAAGGTTCCGGAAGCTTGAATGCAGAAACTTCAACCATCGCAACTCAGCTGCGCCGAGACCGGTCCTACCCAGTGAGACTCCCAGCGAGCATTAGGCCTAGCGTGCCGGCCGTGTCCGTGTACGTGTTACCGGCGCTTCGCGCTTTAAGTACACGCAATTCTAAAGCGTAAGGATGACTGTAAAGTACAGTTTGGACATTCTTTAACCTAAATGAACCATTGTTCCTTGTGTACGGTGTCCGCACAAGGAGCGATGACCATCGAAGCGACGCGCTTTCAGCAACGTGCACACAAGCTGAAACCGAAAGCTACCGGCCGCGCTACCGGTATTTCTCGGGACTCTTATGTAAGAACGCATAATTGTCAGTCGGTAATTTGGTACGCCTTAGTGAACTAACATAGTGACATATTCCTTTAGCGCATTGTATTTGTATTTAGTTGAGCGGTTTCTTAGTTATAGGTATCGATATAACTGCAATTCTGTACACTGGCACGCCCGCTGTACTGGCGTATCGTCGCTTGCGCGATAACACTACTGAATACTCAATCATGTACGCACCTGTTTATCGAACTAGTCATCATAAAACCTCTGTAAATGTTCACCAGTAGCAAAAGCGAGAAACGGCTATTAAAAAAAACCGGCAGATCCCACGCACCGTGGGAATCGATGTGATGCGAAGCAGCCAGCAAGGAGCAAATCATGCTGTACATAATATGCAGGTCATTATTTACATAATAGGACCTGTCATTTGTGTTCGTCAAACAGTCACGTCGCGAAATACAAATTTTGGTGTATATCAATCTTGCGAATTGGACGCAAGCGCACCACGAGCGTGGCATGTAAGTGGCATTGTAGATGACATGCATGCCAAGATTTACATGTTACCACCTGCCACTTATGTTCGCTTAATTTTTTACCTCAAATCACAGCGAGACGCGAGACCAATCTGCCTCCATTTCGCATGCGTTCGTATTCTCGCGCTCTGCGCATCGTGCAGACGCCATCCGCGTTCCAGCGTTTAAATTGAGGGACAATTTGTCAATTTCAAAGTGTGTTCCTCGAACGCCTGTGCCCACTGAGACGGGGTCGGTCAGAATGAAACGTGATGCGCGCGTCTCCCTCCTTGCATGATTAGAGACGCTGGGCAATGCGACGTTACGCAAGCAAAGCGCGAGCGCTGTAGAGTCCAACGCGACCGGCGTCCGTTTGCGCGCCCCGGCGCCCACCTGGCACTGTGCCAGGGCACGGCTGGAGGGACGGATGGACGGACGGGCGGACGCGAGCATGAGACATTAAAGGCTTTCACCTTAAAATTTGGTGTATATCAAGCTGGCGAAACGGCCACAAGAGTGTCATGAGCGTGGCATGCAAGTCATGTTGCAAATGACATGTCATGATTTGCATATTACCACTTGTCATTTATCCTTGTCATACAATCACGTCGCTGAATACCATATTTGGTGTATATCAAGCTAGCGAAACGACCACCGTAGTACCATGAGTGTGGCATGCAAGTCATGTTGGGCATGACATGTCATGGTTTCCATATTAAAACGTCATTTATGCCCGTCATACAGTCACGTCCCTGAATACGAAGTTTGTTGCATATCAAGCTAGCGAAACGGTCACGAGAGTGTCATGAGCGTACCATGCAAGTCATGTTGCACATGACATGTCACGATTTCCGTATTACCACTTGGCAATTATGTTCGTCATACAGTCACGTCAGTCAATACCTAATTTGGTGTATATCAAGCTAGCGAAACGGCTGTCAGCGCGCCATGAGCGTGGCATGTAAATCATGTTGTATATGACATGCAGGTCATGATTTTCATATTACCACCTGTCATTTATGCTAGTCATACACTCACGTACCTCAATACCAAACTTGGTGTATATCAAGCTAGCGAAACGGCCACGAGAGTGTCATGAGCGTGGCATGCAAGTCATGTTGCACATGACATGTCGTGATTTCCATATTACCACTTGGCATTTATGTTCGTCATACAGTCACGTCACGCAATACCAAATTTGGTGTATATCAAGCTAGCGAAACGACCGTCAGCGCGCCATGAGCGTGGCATGTAAATCATGTTGTACATGACATGCACGTCATTATTTGCATATTACCACCTGTCATTTATGTTCGTCATATAGTCACGTCACTCAATCCCAAATTTGGTGTATATCAAGCTAACGAAACGGCCGCGAGCGCGCCATGAGCGTGGCATGTAAATCATACTTTTCATCAAAAGTTATTCATGATTTTCATGATATGACCAGCCATTTATGTTCGTCATACAGTCATGTTATGCCATACCAAATTTGGTATAAATCCCATTAACGATACGGCCAGGAGAGCACAAAGTCGTAGGCGGCTAGATAGATAGATAGATAGATAGATAGATACTCTCAAAGTCGCCGAAGTTCGCTAAGAAATGCTTCGCATTTAAAAATCGGCAGTAACAGCCAGCAAACAGTGCCTGCTCTAGGTGTATTTCATATTTTTCGCAGTTAACAAACTTAGCGCTCTTGCCATTATCGGCATGACATTCGGTACCGGCCGCCGTTCGTTTGTGTCTAATAAAGACGCAGTTGTTATTTGGAAAGGAAGATCGCGTCTATCGTGACTGTGCGACATGTAAACATGAAGCCGAACCGTGTGTTTGTTGGTTAAATAGTTGTTTTACGCTCGGCTAAGCATGTTCCGGCGTGGCGTAGTGAATAGAAAACTCAGTTCGGAATCAGGAGGTGGCAGGTTCGAATCCTCCTGACGGATATTGTTTTTTTTTTTTCATATGGCTTTTTTTTTCTTTTTTTTTATTGCGTTCATGCGTTCTATATCACTTCTTTCATTAAAAAATTGAAGGACACTTTATACATTTCAAAGTGTGTTCGGCGAAAGCGTGTGGCCTTTCCACTGACTATGCCATGTCTTTTTTTCTTTTTACACTCTCAGTGGCATAAGACACAAACCTAATGGGTGCGTGTTTTCTTCTTTAATTTTTTTACCGCGAATCGCAGCGAGACGCGAGACTCATCTTCCTCCGTTCGCATGCGTTAGTATTTTCTCGCCCTTTGCGCATCGTGCAAACGCCATCCGCGTTCCAGCTCTTAAGTTGACGGACCCTTTGTAAATTGGAAAGTGTATTCCGTGAACGCCTGGGTCCATTGAGACGGCGTCGGTCAGAATGATTGCAAACTCTGCGCACAGCGACGCTACGCAAGCAAAGCGCGAGCGCTATAGAGTCCGACGCGACCGGCGTCCGTCTGCGCATCCCGGCGGCCACCTGACTCCGTGCCAGAGCTCGGATGGACGGACGGACGGACATGGACGGATGAACGGACGGACGGACAGACGGATGGATGGACGGACGGACGGACGAACAGACAGACAGACAGACAGACAGACAGACGGACGGACAGACGGACGGACGGACGCCGGACGAAGGTCGGACGGACACCGGACGGACGTGAGCATGAGATATTAAAGGCTTTCGCCTTAAGATTACACCATCCACCGCTAAAGGGAGCCATGTGTAGATGCGAAGCAGTGGGCGCTAACGCTTACACTGGCGGCGGCGTTGACGCTGGCGATCATCGCAGCGTTGCACAGGAGAGAAACCTGGGGGGCGCAAAGCACGCAGTGATGGACGGGTGTTTCCTACTGGAACATCCCAATCGCTGCTAATGGGCAATGAGAGACAGAAAACTCAGACTGCACACAGAGACCCACAGTCCGCTTTTAGTTAACGCGCACGCTGCGAATTTTTCATCGTTCGACAACGCACAAGAGAAATCTCCCACCGGCACCACCTTGCAGGTCAAGATCCATTGCCATATATATGGGGTGGCCAGTGAACGGTTGTGCAGCGCGAGCAGTCGGTTTTTTTTCAACCAAGAAACTCGCTAGCAGACGCTGCCTGCGTCGGCGTTGCGTGGCGAGAGAGGGGGAGCGTAGGAGAGGAGAGGGGGAGGGGACGCGCATGCGCATTGGGGGGTGTGGTTGCCGCGGGGGAGGGGATGCCTAGATGAGAGAGATGGGGGGGAGGGGACGCGCATGCGCAGTGAGGGTGTAGACGCCGCGGGGAGGGATGCCTAGAGGAGAGAGAGGGGGGAAGCGTAGGAGAGGAGAGGGAGGGGCGGGGACGCGCATGCGCAATGGGGGTGTAAGCGCCGCGGGACGTATGCCTAGAGGAGAGAGGGGGGAAGGGTAAGAGAGAGAGGGGAAGAGGACGCGCATGCGCAATGGGTGTGTAAACGCCGCGGGCGGGAGGGATACCTAGAGGAGAGAGAGGGGGAAGCGCAGGAGAGGAGGTGCGTGAGGAGGGTTTGCGCATGTGCAGTAAGAGTGGTCAGGACGCACACCACCAGCACTACCGCCGGACGGACGGACGGACGGACGGACGGACGGACGCCGGACGGACACCGGACGGACACCGGACGGATGGACACCGGACCGACGGACACCGGACGGACGTGAGCATGAGACATTAAAGGCTTTCGCCTTAATATATTTATTTATGGCACATAGGCACCGCTATTTCAACACTGTAGAGCCGTATTGCGCGGGAGTACCAGCGCCTCCCCGGTAAAATGCGCTCCAGCGTCCCAGTATCCAGCGCGATACTGGGCCCATAATCCGGCATGGCACTGGACGCTGGTACCCAGCGGCGCTGGGTTTTGCAATAGGGGCGTCCTGTGCGTAATCTTATACGGAGCGATCGGAAATAATCCTGAAGCTCAAGAAACATAGCGGCGAGACCGGCGACAAGCTGTCGAAACACATATAGTGGGTCAAACTCAACTACATCTGAATAAATAAATAGAGGTGCATGAATGTTTTCGGAAAATGTATGCTGAAGATGTTTTTATTGACCCGCCACAGTGCTCTAGTGGTCATGTTGCTGGACTTCTGACCCGAAGGCTGCGGTAAGGAATCGCGGCCGTGTGCGGCCGCATTTTCGATGGAGGCGAAAATGCTTGAGGCCCAGGTACTTAGAGTTAGGTGCACGTTAAAGAACCCCAGGTGGTCGAAATTTCCCGAGCCCTCCACTACGGCGTCTCTCATAATCATATGGTAGTTTTGAGACGTTAAACCCCAACGCATATTATTATTATTATTATTATTATTATTATTATTATTATTATTATTATTATTATTGTTATTGTTGTATTAAACTACTGTGATTATTCTAGGAACCTCGAAACCAGGAGTCCGTCCAGACGCAGGATATAACGAAGGTAAGTGTGTTGCATACATAACGTGCAATGTTAATGTGGTCCGAATTTATACCCTAATTACGGATAGTGACACATCTATAAAACAAGTAAATGCTCCGCATAATATGTTATGTCTGGAGCATACCAAGTCGTGCCAGGGTTATACATGTCTTCTGCCCCGCTCTTGAGGTGTAAGAAATGTTTCGGCTACTGCCACCAGTAATTACTGAGGTCTTGTTGGAGTTCATTCATTCACAACCCTTTGTTCTCACTTATGTGGCAGAAATCAATTCCAATATACCACAGAGAGCTACAGTGACAAAAGACGCTGTTACTTGGTCGAAAATGTATGTTTCCCAGAAATCGTTAAGTGCACTCAGGATCATTCAACCACTCAGAATTTTCCCTGCTGGAGATCTTACACAAATTTTAACGCGATAGCGTTAAAGAGCTCGTTTCGCAGAAATTCCGGCGTCAGCGTCTTTGTCGGCGTCGTTGGTTGTGAGCGAAAAATCATCTTGTCCGTGACCGAAAAATCGAGAAAGATCCAAATAAAATAAATAATAAAATTTTCCGGGTCCAAGTGAGGATCGAACCCAGGCCGTCTGCGTGGCAAGCAGGTGTTCAACCACACAGCCACGCTTCTGCTTGGAATTACATTGAAAATAACTTCCTCTGCTTGGAAATGCAGTGAAAATAACTTTCATGCTCTACAAACACAAGCGTCCTGTATACAGGTGTCACAAAACAACAGGTAATATCGCAATAATATTGCGTAGTACAAGCGTAAATTGCCATCGGGCGTCAGAACATGTGAATACGACATCGTGGTTCAAAGCCGGCCACCCATTACAAAAGGCACACACGTCACTGCGCGTATTCCCTTAGGACCACGTTGTGGGTGCATAGCAAGTTTGGAAACGTTTCCCGCATTTCACGCGCATAATTGCTCCTGACTTAAAGCATGCTACCCATTACATATTATGCACTAAGTGATTGAAGTACACACAAGGGACATGATATCGCTATCGGGTTCAACTGTTAAAAGCGAAGCTTAAGGATCCCCCCATTTTCTATCTTCAGGCAAACGCGCGGTCATCATGCGTTCTGGTTTCCTGTGGTATGGCAGGATGTCAGCAATTTTTTCAAAAACGGCCATAGCCGTTTTTAAGTTTCTAAAGCTATTTTTCTGTGGGAAACAGTTCATGCTTGGTTTTCTAATCTTCAATGCTATGTGCTACACGGCGCCGCAAGTGGTATTGCATAAGCTAATTCCCATTAGTCTCTGGACAAAAACGGTGATAGTCTTATCCGAACTGCACACTGTAAACGTAAACTGGTGTGATAACACCAGGTGCTGCGTGCTCAATTTTACTTCGTTAAGAAACTACGTGGATAAAAGGTGGAAGAAAGGAGGTAAATTCACGATACGACGCCGTTTTTTCAAATGGAGTTCAAGAACAGAAAACTCCTATTTCACTTACTCTGGCATGTTTTCCCTTTATTTTATCCGAAGCTTTCTGTAGTGCATTCAGTGCTAGCGGGCATCTATGCAACTGCGCGGGCTGAAGAAGTGTTTCTCAAAGCGCTTAATAAATTCATGAACGTACTGCTAATCAGTGATTTCTTCGTCTCGTCGACTGATACACCTTGTCATACGGAATGCTGCAGCGAGTGCACTTCGGACCGTTGGGCTCGGGTTCACACAGCACTTCGACCACAGAATGACATCGCTTATGTTGTTTTACCATCAAATGAAAATTAAACTAAACGGAAGAGCCTGCAAACCCTCGATGTGGCCGATCAGAACCGCATTCACACTCAGTATACCCTTTTGGATAACGAATTGGGTATAGGTGGCGTGCCTCGACGCACGGAATAAAATCCGGTGTTGAGGAAAGCCGGCGCAATAAGAAAAAAGGAAAGAAAGAAAGAAAAAAAAACGCGACTCCCCCTCTGAAAGGGACCAAGCGAGAAAAAATGCCCTTCGACCTTCGGACGGTGGCAGGCCACCTGCTCGATCGTTAGACAAGCGAGAAGGGGAGGAACCATCGCAAGAAGCGACCGTGGAGAAAAAAAAGCAAAAAAGAAAGAAACGCGAGAAGAGAGTCGTTTAGGTTCCGAAATTGCAATATACAGGATGTTTCAAGAAATGTGTCCACTATTTTTAAAAAATCAGGAATATGCGGTATTTGCTCGCTGTCTTCACAATTGCTTTTCCTGTACCGGCAGGCATCTTATAGATGGTTGCAGACATGATTTTGGATAGTAATTAAGAAAGTTAAATTAATTAACTTTGTACTTAGAGCAGTTATGTGGTTCAGTCAAATGGGAGAATTGAAGTCCTTCACGCGAAGAACCCCTTTCAGCTTTGAGATTTCGAAAAAGCGGCCTCTAGGAATAATTGCGATGTAATGAAGTGCTCCCAAATTCAGCGGCGAAACTGAAACCGAAACGTTGCAGAGCGCAACTGCCACATTCGTCTGAGACGTCCACAATGAGCGACCGTCATTATATCAGCCATCAACCGACTTCTTGGTGTGAGTGTGTGGGCTGCGCTTGCAGTAGTAGCACGCATGAGGCACATACGTTAACGAACGGGGAAGAACTGCACCTCTGTAACCATTGTCTTGAACAGTAGCGTCATTCTAGTCGTCTGCTTGTCGCGCTCATCGGTGCTTGGGTTTCCGTTTCGCCATTGAATTTGCCTGAATTTCATTACGCCGCAATAATTAATAGAGCCCGCTTTTTCGAAATCGCAAAGCTGAAATGGGTTGTTCGCATGAAATACTTTATTAATCCCATTGGACTTAACCACCTAACTCCGCTAAATAAAAAGTTAATTAATTTAACTTTCTTAATTACTGTGCCAAGTCATGTCTTCAACCATCTTAAGATGCCTGCCGCTACAGAAAAAGCAATTGTGAAGACAGCGAGCAAATACAGCATTTTGCTGATTTTTTTAAAATAGTGGACACATTTCTTGAAACATCCTGTCTACTACCGTAGGCTGGCCCCAGCGGCGTGCGTGAGTGGTTGCGAAGCGATACCGTAATGGGATTACCACGGCCTTGCGAACCACTTAATTGAAACACCCTGTTATGCCATGTGGGCGCGTTTTCTGCCGGCAGCCTTACAGTGTCCCCGTCGCTGGACGTGAAATGCGTAGTTTGACGACATTGCAACATGCCGCACTGCGAGTGCGATGGTGTGGCCACGGCCGCGGCGTGGCAATGGCCCGGTGACTCAAGCCAACATGCCGATATGTTTAACCACGGCCGTGGTATAACCAAGCAGCTGATGGGCGCGCCGCGTTCGTGGCACATTAACCCTTAAACGCCCATAAGGTATCTATTGTAAATACAGATGCAAGATGCTTTGAAAACGCTATTTATTATCCAATGAACACAATGGAACGGCAAAAGTTTCCTTATACAACGCTAAATTAAAATTATTAAGGTGGGAATATACTTCCCTATGGGCCTTTGGCAGGACAGCACCACTAGGGGAACTTTTGAAAGTATGGTACGGCTGAACGTGAATATTGCACGTAGAGCAAACAATTTTTGACATCTTGTTATTTAGTTCACTTAAACGACACCAGCTACGTTTGAAGGTTCATGGTCTTCTAAAAAAATGTAGTACAGGTGAAAGCGGCACAGTCTGGTACACCTAAAGTTTTTTCGGTCACCTTGGAAGGCCTTCAGGGCACGTGCGTTGCTATATTTTATTTTCAACAGTATCCCTTCAAAAATTGGCCCAGGAACAAACACCTCTCTTTGCAGTCGTGTGGTCAATGTGCATTGCATCACCATTCGAGCGAGCAATTATGCACAATGGTTCATCCTCGTAATCATCTTCCTCGCTGTCACAAAATTTTTTTGCATCATCAGGTAAAGAAAATTGCAAATCTAGTGCTTCTTCAACTGTCGAGCGTGTTTTCGTTTAAAGAAAGAGAAAATCGCAGCCTGTGGATTGGCATCGAGGAAGGCCCGCAGGGAAGTATATTCCCACTGCCCAATTACAATTCAAAAGTCAATAACTTGAGCTCCTCGTTAAATTAGGATCTAAAAGTCGACCAGATAATAGCCCTACACTTGAGGCATCAAGTAAATGCATTTACTGACCATTCTCACGGCGGTAAATATATTTAGGCACGAATTCTCGCAGCTGGTGAAAACCCGCGCGACGAACTCCCGCTGAGAGAGAAAAGTGTCGGTGGCTCCCACGGAAACAGGCAGCTCGTAGCTGCTTGCCTTGGGGTTGCTAAAATTTTGTGCAGTTGATTCTCAAACATCCCTTCAGATGTGGCAACCGTCTCAGGGTGGAAGATTTGGAACTATTGGAGATAGAGGCTTCTAAACTTGGTGGGAAATATATTCCCTACGGGCGTTTAAGGGTTACGGAACATAAATGGTACGTAGTACTTATGTGTCCTCTGTTTGCGCGTCCTTACGTCGCTCGGGTAGCAGTAGGTGCACTTGTGCACATTGCGTCGTGAGAAAAGAGCAATGAAAAGCGAAAAAAAAACAGTCATTAAGCTCGCATAACAACGATGTGTGATGAGTGTTTTAAGTGCGTGAGTGCGTGAGTGAGTGAGTGAGTGAGTGAGTGAGTGAGTGAGTGAGTGAGTGAGTGAGTGAGTGAGTGAGTGAGTGAGTGAGTGAGTGAGTGAGTGAGTGAGTGAGTGAGTGAGTGAGTGAGTGAGTGACCACCTTATTCATCGAAGAGGTGAGGGGTAAGGAAGATTAAGCCACGTCCGCTGCGAGGCCGTGCTTCTCTATGACGTCTTCCGCTTGTTCCAGGACCCGTGTCTGGAGGTCTCTGTCGGTGCTGGAAAGAAGGGCGTCCTATTGTTCCTTGGTCGGGGGTGGGTGAATGAGGTCGGCGAGCCGGAGATCGTCCGGGCAGCACCAGAGACAGTGGTTCAGCGATGAAACACCGCCGCACAGGCGGCAGCGTCGATCCATGACATCTGGGTGGATGTACAAAAACACGACGGGGCATGGAAAGGTGCGGGTCTGTAGGCGACACCAGGCGATCTCGGACTGCTAGGGAAGACTGTCGTCAGGGGGTGCATAGGTGTATCGCTCATGGCGATAGTGCTGGGTAATGTCGTGGTAGGTGACCAGGAGCTCCGGCACCGGGGCGTCCGACTCTGAGGGACCCACCGCGCGGTCGACGAAGCCTCCATCGCTTTGGTGAGCCGTCTAGTTGCAGGGGTGACCCGATTGGGCGGGGACCCGGATCAGTTCAAAATGGCGCTGCTAATCTTGCAGCAGTAGTGAGCGAAGGAGTCGTAGGTTAGTAGGCGAGACAAGACCTCGCGCGAAATTCGAGATGGCTTGTGTGGAGTCGCTGAGTATGACGCCAGCGCCGGCCGATGTCGCAGCCAAAGCGATGGCCGCCTCCTCCGCTTTGACGGCGTAGGGTGTTCAAACGGTGCCGGCCGTGATTGCCGGCGCAGAAGGCGCTGAGGAGGGCGACACGGAAACGACTACGAAGCCGTCCCCGGGTGAGTTGTATCGGGCGGCATCCACGTAGGCAACGGCCGGGTGGTCGGCGTACATGGCGTGAAGCATGGCCGCCCGAGCTTGGCGGCGAGCGTCGTCGTGGCCCACGAGCATATTCTAAGGCAGAAGCTTGATGGAGAAGGCCGCTCGAACAGCATGGGGGAAGTGAGACCAGCTCAGGAGGTAGGGAGGAGGTGTCGTGAACGATGGAGGAAAGGATGTGGCGACCGCTCCGCGAGCGGTAGAGGCATTGCACCTGAGCAGAGCGGTGAGCCTCATTCTACTCGTCGAGGGTGTTGTGTACACTAAGGTATAGAACACGTTCCGGGGACGCGTTGGGGGAAAGGCTGAGGGCAGTCTTGCATGCCCGACGGATAAGGACGTAAATTTTATCGCGTTCCAATTTGAGGAGACGAGTATAAGGAATGCCGTATGTGAGGCGGGAAACGAAGAAGGCGTCGACGAGGCGGAGCAGATCGTGTTCTTGCATGCCCGCACGCCGCGCGCGGACACGCGCAAGCATTGGCGCGGTCTGTTGCACCAAGAGCGAGATCTTGTCGATGGCGTGTGTGTTATGGCGGTTGGAGTGTAGTGTCAGCCCAAGTATGCTCAGGTGTTGAACGACGGTCACGGGAGTGGAGTTGGCGTACACAGCGATGCCGGTCGCGAGTCCGCATGACAAGGAGGGCCGATGGGGCCGCCGAGCAAGTGAGTCCGGCCGCGTGCACGTGGGACATGACGTCGGCTGCGCGTTTCAACGTCTGCTCGATGTGGCCATGAGAGCCTAATGTGACCCAGAGAGCGGCGTCGCCAGCATACAGGGTGTGTTTGAGACCAGGGATACTGTCCAGCTTTCGAGGGAGCGAGCGGAGGGCAAGATTAAATAGAAAAGGTGACAATACGGCACCCTGAGGGGTGCCGCGAGGGCCAGGCTTGTAGGTGGGAAACGGGAGGTCCTCTATCGTGATTTGGGCCGTGCGCGCGGTAAGGAACACGGGAATGTAGTTGTAGGTGTGGGTACCTTGATTGGCAACTGCGAGTTCGGCAAGGAAAGCCCCATGGGAGACGTCGAATGCTTTGTGAAGGTCGAGGCTAAGAAGAGCCTTTGTGTCTGAAAATGTGGGTGAGTCGAGGAGGTCGTGGTGGAGTTGCAAGAAAATATCTTGAGCCGAGAGGGGGGGGGGGGTGCGGAATCCAAGCATGGTGTGGGGAAGGAGATGGTGAGCGACCGTTTACATTAACAGGCGAGCTTGAATGACGTGTTCCAGAAGTTTGGCGACGCATGGGGTGAAATGGGCCGGAGATTCTCCACTGTGAGTTTCTTTCCCGGCTTGGGGATGAAAGCCACGTGAGCGTGTTTCCATGACTGGGGTAGGTTGCCGGAGCGCCAGCACTCGTTGAGGAAAGAAGTGAGAATAGTGGGGGCTCTTCGATTTTCCACTTCTGGCTACCCGCGGGCTGCCAGAACCAGCCAGAGCACGCTCGATTTTCTCCGGGTTGCTCCGCCCCTCCCGCGGCGCACCTCCGGTTGGCGTTCGTTTTTCTCGGGTTGGACGGTTCTGGCGATCCGCGGGGAGCCCGGAGGGTCGCCAGAAGCGTCCAGGACAATTTAGTCGTGGAAGCTCTCTGGCAGGTTTTGAGCCAGCAGACGCCGAAAAGAGACGATACGCGCTTGCCGCCATCTTTATGAGGACTCGACGTATTGCAATGTGGGCGCTTGGGGACTGCGCCTTGGCCTATCATTACGCGTGGCGTTATCTTCTGAAGGGTGTTCCGCCCTGCAAGATGGGGCGATTACGAGTGACGAAGCTACTGTTTATCGCTTCTGTTGTGTTTTCCGTGAAGCTTCCTTCCCTGAACAACGCGGCGAACTGTTGCCTGCTAACTGCGTCGTGCACATGTCTCAAAATTCATGTACACGTTCGTACGCACGCATGGAGACAACTTTCGAGTTTATCTTTTTTTGTAGTATTATTCGTTTGTGGTGCCATGCCTGCTTTCTGTGCACTTAGCGAAGACAATTGTGGTCGAACTAGCATTTCGCTCCGTCGTATGTTTGCGTGAGTGAAGCTCTTCAGAACTTAACTATTCGGTCTTCGATGGTGATAGAATGCCCTGATTGAATAACAGAGATCGCGACAGTTGTTTTTAAGTGTGTGATGCTAGTTGGTCACGAACTGTGTGCGAGCTTACTTCTATCTACGGGCCAGTATACGTGGTATGGTATTATGTTACGCTACGACGCGTCGACGTGAAAAAAATTCGGCAGATCCCACGTACCTTGGAAATCGATCTTGTGCGAAGCATATATGCGGAGTGAAGGTGACTGTGTTGTAATTTTTTATTGAGCGCTAAAGGTATGTACAAAGGTTGTATACGAACAGACATATGTTGAACAGTCGCATATGTTTTATATAACCAGTTGTTTACAGTTGCGTAACGATGCTAGCAGCAACATGGGCATTAGCAACACCAGAAGCGGTAAGCTGATATGTAGCGCTTGTGCTCACGAGGATGGTAGCCCTGGACACGGTTCTCACCTAGTAGCTCAAATTAAAGCTGAGCTACATGAGGTTTTGGAAGTGCCACTCAGGACTGGAAAAGAGGCCCAGGCAACATCTGCCAGAACTAGTCGAAAACACGTCATGCAGAAGTTTATTTTTTATATATGACGCACACTCGTGGCACCGATACCACCGCATTTCTGAAGTTAAGAAAAAACGCAAGTTCGTCAACGCGTGTGTACGACTAGTACGCGATAGCTGAGAAGGTATATCCTCGAGCTCTTGTTGGGACACGGTCACTTTCGCGAGATTTTGCGTCGCGTTGTGCAGTGACTGTTACATGTACTAAGCAGACGTGAGCTTTTTAAGCCGTTAGCGGCGCGGCAGCTCACCTTGCATCGTTCTCGAGGCGCCGTGCGCCAGCTGGCTGTTTTAAATGCGAATGCATTTCTTAGTCAGGGCTATGTCAGGCATCCGGCGTTGGCGTTGTCCGGCGTTGTCCGCGGGGAGGAGGATAGGTTGAGGAGGTGTCCGCGCGCCGGCAGGTGTTATCTCTCCACTCTCACTCCCTCTCCCATAGCAACAGCTGCGGGCGCGCGCGCTTACCCTCGCCCCTAGCAACCGCACCAGGTGGTGCGGGCGGGAGTAGCGGAGAGTGAGTGGAGAGGAGGAGCGCGATCTGGTGCGTAAGGGCGCTCGCATCGCGGGAGCTCGACGGAGCTCCCCGCGATAAAAAAAAACTAATACAAAAAAAGGCGCCGTGCTTCCGACCGGGCTGGAGACAGAAATTAGGCGCCTTTTTCCTTCTTCTAACCACAACCACCATATATAAATGGAGTGAAGCGCGCGCGAAATCATTTCCTCACGATTCCTTTCGGGGAGGTGGGGGCATTTTTTGTTCGCGGACGGGGCGAGTTGCGCGTGATCTTGCGAGCGTACGAGGTCGTACCGCAAATGCGTTTGCTCGAGGATATTATTTCAGCTCTTCGGCAAACCTAACCACATATTTCCAAGCGGGCAATGCAGGAAAAATCAACGCGCACGCGGAGGAGCTTGTTGAAGGAGCGTCGAGGTTTCGGAGGCGCTTGTTGGGGATGCAATCTGGACCGGGCGCGGAGCTGGTGCGTAGCCTGTATAATCATCTGCTTCCGAGATCTCGGCTTCGGGTTCTGGGTTGGGCGCCCCAGTGTACGACGCGAGAGGCGGAGAATGTACACCAGGAGTCAGAAGCTGGATGTACATCACAGCCAGGTCTGCCATCAGGGACGGAGTGTCGCCGTGGTAGGCCGTGACCACTCGTTGTAGTTGCTCCCTAGCGATCGACTTGGCGAAAGCAGAGTCGAGGAGGTGGCGGAGGCGATGCCAGGATTGTTTGCAGCCTAACTGACCGGAGAGCTCTGAGCAGAGTTACTCCCACTGTTGGCGTGCAAGCACGGTGGTGTGCTGCTCAATACAGTGAAACCTCGGTGATACGAATCTCACGGGGTCACCAAAAATATTCGTATCATCCGAAATTCGTATCACCAGAAAACATGGAAAATTGGTTTGCGATAAAAAGAAAGCTGGCGCACGTTTTCGTTCATTGTTTCTCAGGGCCGCAGCAACGTCATGAACTGCTCTGAATGATTGCCAATAAAATTTTTAGATGTCAATGATCGTACGTACTTGTAAATATTAGGTGCGTGCGCGCGTGTGTAATTAGCGAACCAGATGTGTTGTGACATGTGACATATAGTAGCCCCTCCAAAGTCATAGTACGCTTTTTAACGTGACACCAGTGCAGTACAGCGAAAGTGACCTAAGGAACGCTTGGCACGCGATTGTCGAAGGCCATAACATTTTAGAAGCACTGGAATTTCTTGTTATTTTCTTATCGCGATGGTGTTGGGGATGTTTTTCGGGAGATCTGTTCCTGCACAATTAGGAGGTTTGCTTGAAATTCGGGAGTCTCCCGTGTAAATCGGAGTCTGCGCAGGTGCGCGTGCATGCCCGCGCTATGGTTCCCGTGCCCGCGCGTGATTGCCTTGTCTTCCGCGACAGCGCAGGCAGCGCCTGTTCGTACCTGAGTGGTAGCTTACGTTCGTATCAAACGTCGCGGGGTGAACATCGGTTCGCAACAGCCGCACTCCATTACATTGAAGGCTAATGGGCCTTGGCCGGGACCACAGAAAAATTCGTATCACCCCGAAATTCGTACGAGCCGTGATCGTATCACCGGGGTTCCACTGTAGTATGATCGAGGTGTGCGATGTTGCGGCGTAAGCGACGGTTGTGACATTGCATAAGCCTACGGTTGGTGAGTCTCTTGCGAGCGGCCCACAGGTGGGCAAGGCGGGAGTCGATTGCCGGATGGTCCTCCGGGGTGGGGATCGAGGCGGTGACCGCATCAAGGTCTTCGATGTTGGAAGCGGCGGAGTGTAGCCAGCGTTCTCGGAACGCGTCCCCAATCTGTGTGGCGAACTGTATGTTGGCGCCGCTTGCAGAAGGAAGTGATCACTTGAATGGTGAGGACATAGTGGTCACTGCCGAGGTACTGATGCGTGTTGGACCAGCGCGCGTCGCGCACGCTGTGGCAGAAGGTGAGGTCCGGGGTGGTGCAGCGGCACACACTGTTGCCGATGCGGGTTGGCTGCGTGGGATCGGTGAGCAGGGAAAATTTGAGGTCGTGAGAGAGCTGTCACCGCCTCCTTCCGGGATCATCGGCCTTGGGGTAACCCCGGTCCGGATGCCTAACCTTGAAGTCGCTGAGAATAAGAAGGGAGAATTTGGCTGCTCTCGCGGCAGTGGTACGGATTAGGGCGAGCAGAGACGCATCCTCAGTGGCACGAGGGTGGGTATACACATTCAGAATGAAGAGAGAGGGATGCTCACGTCGCTGAGGTAGTACCTCAGGAAAGACGTGGGGGGGACTGCTGGGAAGGTCGGATCGGCTCTGTTGACAACGGATGTCCGCCAGGTGAGGAGGGCCATGATATGATGGGGCAGAGGATCATGAGCTACTACGTTGTAGGCAATGTAACCCGAGAGGAAAATGTTGGGGTGAGTTTCCTGTAGTACGATATCAGGAGAGGTCGAGGGGTCTATTTGTTGAAGGTGGAGAAGGAGGTGGTTACGGTTGAGACGAAAAACACGGCAGTGCCAGTGCCAGATGGTGACGACGAATCGGGCAGCCATTTTTAACAGCGGAAGGCGTTCCTTCGGCCGATGATGGGGAGGAAAGGGCTGCGGAAGTATACATGGTGCGGGCATGGAGTGGTGGCTTGGCTCGGATGCTTTCACGCACAATAGTTTGTAGGTTGTCGACTGTTGATTGAAGACATTGGAAGGACGTGGTGGGGTGATAGGCGGCGAAGACTGTGCGCAGGGAATTTAGAGCATCGTGTTGTGCAGTGAGAAGCTGGTGGACGGAGTTGAAGCGGCTATCCAACCGTTTTTCAAGATCCACCAGGCCTGTCTTGATAGGTATCTGGACCTCTTCGGAGAGGTGGAGAGATATAAGGGGGGGTGTCGGGTCTGCGGCGCTTACTAGTGCATCCTTCCGGAGTGTGCACGTCTATGTCGGAGGAGGAATTCATGGCGGCGGGAAGAGAGGATGGAACTGTGATGGCTGATTTCAGCTTCTTTTTTCAAATGCGTGCAATTGCACTTGGAGGGAATCAATTTGTGTCTTCTGAGCCGCAATTTGAGCATTTTGTGCAGTGAGCTGCTGTCGGAGGGAAGCGTTTTCGTGCTGTAGTGCATCGGCTTACGGCTCCAAGGGTGAGCTGGGGGCGCCACGGCACGATGTCGATTGCGTGGGCTGAGAGGCGGGTTTAGGCACCGCTGGTATGAGGAGCGGAAAGGCAGTGACCGACTCGGGGGGTGGAGGTGGTGAGGGACCACATTCTGCTTGCTGGGACGAGTGCGCGGCGGCTGGGGGCGCGACAGGTTGTTAAAGCGAGGGCGAGCGTCAGGTACCGGATCCTTGGGGCGCTGAGGGCGCTGCACGTAACGGTGTTTACAGTTGGAACAGTGCGTGGAGTGATTCCCGTTTCAGACCATGCAGCGGGGGATGCAAGTGGGTGGCGATTCTTCGGGCAATGTGGGGTGAGCCGCGCCGTAGCGATGGCACAGCATCGTCACAGAGGTCGTCAGGGATGGCTTGGTCCTTGAAGTCGTCGAAGGCGGAGTAGAGTATGCTAGAGTTCCTGTATATGCTCCCTACGGGAGCAGGGTTGCGCATAGGTCCGCCATCTTGCCTGGCTAGCAACCATAGCTATGTGGCGAAGCCGCACTTTGTTTTTGCAGGCGACTTGCTTAAGCCTGCCGCCGATCGACGAAGCGTGTCGGCTATAGTGTCGGCGATCGCCAGTCGACATGCCTGGCGTGCCAACGACCGGCGATGAAAGAAGAAACACCTGCTCTCGGGACAGTGCCACGAGAGTACAAAGCGTTTTTTTAGTCTATCCGATAACGCAAAGGCGTAGCATAGTCGCGTAGTGCCGAATAACATGCGCGGCCGCCGCCGCCAAGTTAAGTGGCGCCAGCTATGGAGGATAAAAAACAATTGACGAACACGTAATACATGTCCTTCGAGATTCCGGGAGCTTCCATATCTCCACTCGCTACGCCTACAGCATCGATTATTTGAGTATATTTTTCGAAAACGGTGCTGAATCGACGTAAATACTTTGCTGTCGAAGCTTAAGGACATGAATCTAAAGTAAATAAAAGCACCAGTTCGTAGCTAACGAACTACAGAGTCCAAGACGGTGACTTGATAGATTCTAGGTGGACGGCAACCGCTTTCGGCGGCGCGGCCTGTGCATCAGCTTCTCCGCAGTGCATGGTTGCTAGCGGCGTTTGGAAAACAGATGCGCAACTCTGCTACCTAAAGGTAGCATATACAGGAACTCTAGAGTATGCCCTCTTAGGGCGTCGTCTGGCGGTGGGGCGTAGAGGTGGACAGTGAAAGTGTTGCCGGAAACCTTGAGAGGTGATACGGAGGTAGGCTTGAGAGCGAGCCGAGTCCGTGACGTTGGGCGTAAAACTGTTGTTGACTGGGTGGATCCGCACGGTGTCGCGAGCTGCGGGCGGGAGGTCTTGCAGGTGCGCTGCTTGCAGCAAAGCGGTGTACTTGTGCCAAGGCTGTAACTTGGTAAGTTCTGCAGAGCTTTTTTGCGGCCAACGACGTGAATCATGTCAGCCGGGAGACCAGGAAGCGGAGCGCGGTGGTGTGACTGCGGAGGCGAGGCACTTGCCCGCTTCGACGGTGGCGATGTTGACGGCTTGGAAGTCATCGTGGTAGTTATTCTATTTAGCCAGGATATGCATTCAGGGAGGCGTACGGTGCGAGTGCTTCCCAGACGAGGGCGTCCGAGAAGGCTTCGTGCCGACGCAGCATAAACAGGAGCGTCTGAACAGGCGTGAGGTGCGAGGAAGAATGAATCTTTATTCACATCGAACGCGCGCCGATTAGCTCGCGCTACCGACGCCGAAGCGACGCGGCCGGCGTTTTACTTGGACCGAGCACTCTTCCCTCCTTAACAAAAGAAAAAGGTTGTTGGTCTAAGTAGAGTTTTTCTTGATGTCTCCAGGCTGAAATCTGTCGGGAAGTCTTCGGGTACGGTTGCTTCTCCGTAAGGGTGGTGCTGTGCTTGGGTCAATAACCGAAGTAGACGCTGTCGCCTTTGTTGTTCTTGGGTCAGATACATCGTCGTCCTCGTCGATATTGTCGTGACCTTGCACGTGGTGTTCTTTCCGAAACACCCCCGTGAAGTGCCCTCATTAAGGCCACTAACTGAAATTACATTGTTTCCTTCTGAAGAAGGCTCGGAGTGTGAGAGTTCGCGGATGGTTATGTCCTCGCAAGCTTCTGTGCCTTGCGGTTGAGGGTTGTGGTAGATAGCTGCACTAGTCCATCGTTTTCGCAAGTGGTCCACATGGGTGAACCGCACGTAGTATCCGATCTTCACAAGATATGTAGCTGGGCTGACCACTTGCTCAACAATTTCTTCCTGCCAAGATTCTACTTCACCTCTCACCGTCTTTACAAACACTTTCTCACCAACTGAGAAGCACTCGGCCGACCCTCTTCGGTAGTTACGTCACTCAGCCTGTTTTCTATGACGCTGCAACATGTTAGCTTCAAAGCTTGGCATCAGCAGAGACAATTTACACGGGGCAAACGCTTTAAGAAGAGTTCAGCTGGCGTCTTCGCCGTAACCGAATTCGGTGTGTTTCGGTATGACAGCAAGAAATGACACAGACGCTCTTGCATAGTACGCTTTAACCCCGCAGCGTCGTCAGCCAGCACTTGCTTCAGAAGTGCCGTCTTGGTTGTTCTAACAAGCTTTTCTGCAGCTCTGTTGGATGCGGCGTGGTATGGAGGCGTCCGCGTATGCCTAATTCCGCGTCGTCGCAGGAACTCTTGAAATTTGTCTGAGGTAAACTGCGGACCGTTATCCGTCACCAATTCCTCTGGGTAGCCATATGCTGCAAGAGGTTTAAACACTGCATCGTTTTGCACTAGTTGTCGGTAGGTAGGCAGAACACCTCGATCCACTTTGAGTAGGCGTCGACCAGCACCAGCAGATTGGAGACATCCCTTGTAGCGTAGTCGACATGAACGCGTTGCCAAACTCTTGTAGGATAGGGCCAGGGTTGCAATCGACCGGTGGTTTTGGCTGAAAGCACACTTAGACAAATATAACAGTTTCGTACTGTATCTTCGATGTCCTTGTCCAGGGAAAGCCACCAAATATAAAAGCGAGCAATCATCTTCATCCGTGTCATACGCGGGTGTTCGTCGTGCAGTAGGAACAGAACATCGGGTTGCAAGCTCTTGGGCACAACGACTCGGTTACCCAGGTAAGGCAATCTTGTTCAGTCGACAGTTCATCTTTGCGCCTCCAAAATGCTTGCATTTCACTAGGGTACGTGGCTGGCCATCCTGTGAGCATATATTTCACAACCGCCCCTAAAAGGTCACTCTTGGTTTCTTTTGTAACCTGTGTCACAGTGAGTGGTGTGGCATCAAAAACGGCCAAGCATTCAGGGCCGTCGTCATGCGTTTCCACCGGTAGCGGCAATCTTGATAAGGCATCACCTACTTGCATGTTCTTTCCGATTCTATATTTAAGATGGTATTGGTATGCAGCCAGCGTCATCGCCCACCTTTGAATTCTTCTGCTTATTCCCCTCTCCCCACGTGTATGGTAGCAAACTGGACGTAGTCTAGTTAACCTCCCTACCTTTCCTCTATTCATTCTCTCTCTCTCTTGTTGCTGCAAGCGGTGGCACTGGTTTATCTTGTCCGAGCAGCCCTAAAAGAGGATGATGATTCGTGTAAAGGTTGAAGTGCCGGCCATAAAAATAGCGTTCAAAACGTAGCAAGTCAAAAATGATGGCGAGAGCTTCTTTTTTCCCCTTGTGCGTAATTGCGTTCACTCCTTGCCGATGTCCGGGAGGCAAACGCTACTGGCATCTCGCTTCCATCGGGCATTTCGTGAAAGATCACCGCTCCGAGACCGTACCCAGGCAGCACAGCACATTGGCCCAATATTGTTTATACGCTGGCAAACGATGGTCTAATGAAGGGCCAGTCAATCCATTACAAAACCAATGTTGGCAGAGCCAGCCTATAAGGATGCCAAGAATGGTCCATCGTACCCAGCCAAAATACAATATTGGTATTACCATTGTACAAGGACGTCAACAAAGGGCCGTCATAGCCAGCCAAAATACAATATTGGAAGTGCCATCATAAAAGGACGGCAAGAAAGGGCCATGGCAGCCAGCCAACATGCAATATTGACACCACCATTGTATAAGGACGGAAACAAAGGGCCATCATTTCCAGCATTCATAACACATTGGCACAGCCATCCTGCAAGGACGGCAACAATCGAATACCCTTGCCAGCCACTGTAAAATATTGGCAGTGCCATTTCATAAAGATGACAAAAACAGTCTATCGTCGTCAGTCAACAAACAAAACTGGCACTTTCATTACTGCGTTGGCATTCCATTACTGAGTTGGCATTACTGAGTTGCATTACTGAGTTGACATTCGGTATGGCACAAAATACACGCTAAATAGTTGAACAAAATTTGTTTTACAGATGTTCAGGAATGTAAAATTCAATATGCACCAAGTGCTCAACTGAGTTTTCGAGCTGTTGGAAACATTTTTAAGAGCAAGGAAACGCAAAACAGAACAAAATTGAACGTTGCAATGCTTGTTAAAAGATAACGTTTATTGTGCGATACAACCAGCATATACACCGCAACTATAAAAACAACAAAAAACCTTAAAACATTGCCTTTACAATGACTGACGCTGTATATAAATAATAATAATATTAATAATAATAATAATATCGGGTTTTACGTCCCAAAACCACGATATGATTATGACAGACGCCACTGTATATAGATAGCTTTGATGAGTTATTAGAGCAGAAAAAAAATTCTATTTTGTTTCGCAATGGACGTTTTGCACTGGCACGACTTTTGTGCGTGCACTCGGAAATTGTTCTGACGGTTTTATAGCGGTGAACAATCAAAACATTTCATGTTACTTCAGTCACACCACGTATTTTTGTGTTTGATAAACGACTGGTTAGATTACAGTACCGTAGCTCTTTTTTGTGTGCGCGAGTGATGCGCTGTCCAAGACTGCGGTATCGCTCGCGGAATCTTTAAATGAAGGATCAGTTACGTTTGCGCTCTCAGCGCTTCGCACAACAAGACGTGTTCATTTCAAATAAATGTTCTCGGTGTTCAAGAGACCGGAGAATCAGTGCGACGCCATGTTTTGCTCAGGAATTTTACGTCCCCTCCTCCCGGCAGTGGGGTAGCATGGCGGCGGCTGGTCATAAAACACTTGTCACTGGACGGCTGCTCCGCCCACGATGGTTCGACAGCGGTTCCGAGCTTTCACTGCCTTTGAAAACGAGGATCGGGGGGTTGGGGGGGGGGGGCAGGGTGTATGGCGGGAGACGACGGGACCGAAGGTGCGTTCGCGTTTCGACACGATGAACCGAATAATTCAGAGCCGATGGTGTTTTCTTTCGCCTGCATGACGCACAGCAATTTTATGTGTTGACCTTACGCAAGGGCAAACACATACCGATGCTACGAGAAAACCAGTTTGACCGTCGATGGGTTACTAGCCGCTTTGTACCTCGGCCACCTGGATCATCGGTGCGCGCCCCAATCCAGGCTGCTATGTTTGTACATATATAACCAGATGAAAACACGCGGAAGTGAGCGGTAGTGCTGTGGTGGAATGGTTATGGTGTTTGCTTTCGATGCGTGTGGTCGCGAGTTCGATTCCTGCGTTGTGCGTAGTGGTGCATATATATCCTGTTTGTACGTAAATATCTTGCTGTCCGTTTTCTAATATGTCCCAGTAATAAACATTAGCAGGACATGTCTGTGGAACGCTAGTATAGTTTCTCACATATAAAATTTTTCCGCAAGCGGCCACACGCGCTATCGCAAGCATCTGCGGCGCCATCTAGATATAAAATCACTAACTGCACTGTAGAAACCTAGCGCAGCACAAAATCGAGCTGCATGCAGAAAGTCACAGCTGCGCAGTCCTCCGTGCCGCGTTTGCTTCAATGTTGCGTTTGACGAGCCGAAACACATCGCTTTCTTTCAACATATGGCGCAATCGAGGACTCTTACAGACCCCTAATCCCTGTCTCGGTTTCTCTTGTGGCCGTATTTGCCTTATCCTGGGAACAGGGAAATGAACACAGCGTCGCCATCTCTGCGCGGCTACAGAAAACGCGAGTGAACCTTGTAAACAAATCTTGTTAAGATTTGTTTACATTTGTTAAGATGTGTTTACTGTCCCAGCAAGTCTTACTAAATCTTGTTAAGCCTTCTGCAACAAAAATCGACTATGTATATCAAAAACAGAGCTATTTGAACGGCAGTATACGACCAACGAGGCCTCATTAGTCAAATCTAAATCAAGTACGAGCATTATTGGGGAATGGATGAGTTTAATAAGGCAGGCCGACGGCTAGAAATATTCGAAGTGGATGGCTCTCGCTTCAACAGGCACCGCAATCTCGCTTTACGTACTCACCCCCCCCCCCTAAAACCTCCTTTTTTCAATGGGGTTTTGCGTAGTACCTTTAGGATGCAAGATACGTGCACAAAACTCCGTAAAAGGCTCAAACGCCTTTGCTGTTAGGATCACTACGTTTGGTTTGTTTTAGAAATTGTGAAAACGAATCACTCTGAGCGACTCTGTTTCCTCTGCAAACTACTCGCTGTAGTACCAGTATGATGTCTGCCCGCATTAACTTCAATTTTCTTTACACTAAGCGCATCGTCATTGAGACTGAGCTGTGCCCACCATGGAAGCTTTGTAAGTACGGCAGTGCGCTGCTGATTACGAGAAGGCGAAGGTGACGCTCGCCACGGTTTCCACTGCGAATAAACTATAAGACACATTCATATACGCTACCGCAAGACGTGTGTGTTTAACGCCGTAAGTGCTATTGATAGAACCTACGAACGCTGAATGCTGCCGTCGTAGCGCGGCTGTGGATTATATACTCCTGCAGCGACGGCCTAATTACACAAACCTGCTTATTTATGTTCCTTGGCGATTTTGTAAACGCAGTGACGTAACGGCGTTTCGGTCTCGTCAAGGGCCCCCGCTTCATTTGGGCCAGTTTACCCTGGGCTTTTTTAACTGGAAACCGCGTCGTAAAATTTATCTCCTACAGCTTAAGCTTGCGTTGTCCATATAAAATAAATTCGGCGGGAATGATGGCATCTCTCAATACGAGCGTAAACAATTATTCGCTGTGGTTGAACTTGTACGAATGATCATAAAATAGGCGGATGACAAGGCAATATTCTTCGAAAGCTTGCTGAATAGGGGATAAGTATGAGGGTTGGTGCTCTGGCAAGAATGGGCGCGTCCGCCAGTTTTTTTGGGCGTAGAAACGAAAACGTGTGGTGGCGTCTCCATAAGAGAAGACACAGACTGGCTGAGTCGCAGACGTTGCCGGAGTTGTAGGACCGACAAAATGCGGCCGTTTCTTTCTTCATATAGCGCCGAACGGTCAGCAGATCTTACGGCGCTGCCACAGATTGACGAAAACAAGGTATCAGAGTTCTGAGCGCTTAAAACCTCAACCGGACGGCAGCTGCAGGAGACACACCGCTACGAAAAGCCCCACAAATATCTTGTAGTGGCGTGCCCTCCGATCTAATGTTGACGTTCACAAAAAGCCTTTGTTGCAGAGGAGACGTGGCCGGCAATTTTCTTCGGTACGCTTTCCCTGCAGTACATCTCTTTTGTATTTCCCACTCCTATTATATACACGAGTCATAACCACTCGTCCGATATTGACAGCGCATTGTATATGCACGACCTGGGAAACTCTATACTGCTTTCTTGGGCTCATTTCTTTAGCCACAAGTCTCTGATACCCTTAAAGATAGTGTCTGTCAGAGTTCTTTAACGAAATAAACAAGGCACGGACTTGTTCAGAAGCCGTGTTCCGGAAACCAAACAAAAATACTCATCGCGCTTTTTGAACTGTATACGAAGAGATGGGCCTCAGTAGCGCTCTGGTACCACACACTGGCTGTTTATAGTTCCCGGTGAAGGCACTCTATCACACGGATTTAGGATTGTTCTTGTGGTTTTCTTGAACTCTATACCTGTTGTGCTTTCATTGACACATCTTCTTGAAGTATTGCTCTCCTTGCTTTCGCATTACCGTGCACAATTGCAAACAGCATACGAGGGCCTGTGATCAGCGGAAAAGCAAGCGCTATGGTCTACCGTAGAAACAGCTTTAGCTACTGTGCGGCTTCGGAACTCTCAGCTCCGTGCTCGCAGTGCACGCTGACCGACGAAAGAAAGATAAAAGTAAAAGGAGTGTGGTAAGGGGGGCGTGAAGCGAAATTGCAGACACTTGATGTGCAATGTGGACTTCGGCGCGCACTACCTTGCGAAGCTTGCAAAGCGCCTTGGGATCTTTTTGCCGATCGAGTCTCATGTTGTGGCACGGATTGTCTGCTGGCAAGCGCAGCAGCGTCTGCGGAACTGTGAATGCGCGCTGATATACGTATATGATTGCTCTCGTTGATCTGCAACATCGATAAGCTTATGTCGATCACTCATGCCCTGTCGCACCTGTGCGACCTCTGCTGTCTTTTTTTAAATGCATGTGTCGTAATATTATTTCGTAAGACAGGCATATGTTGGAGGGAGCAACCTAATTTTGTGGAGAAATGAGAATTGAGGTTGAAGACGCTTTTGGGCGCACCGGTCGTTTCCGAAAGAAAGCACAGCGCCGATCATGTTGGCGAAACAGATTTGCATATGTTACTTTCCAATTCTCTGTTGATGTAACTTATAAATTCGATGAACATCAGCTTTAGCTTGTTCCCGTCATTGTCAGGGCTCCGTCGTTGACTGAACAGCACACGGACAGTTCAAAATACATCGCACAACGAAGATGAACAACAAGCAGATAGCATCTGAAAGACAGGATGTTCCGCAGTTGTATAGGTTACGGCTTAGGCTTCGATCCATGTTGTGCCTGTTGCCATTTTTCCCTGTTCTCAAAACAGCCGATGTGGTCCATTCGCGCCATTAGGTCCCTCAAAATGTTGCACTATATTTTTGGTAGCGGTGGTGGACACTGGGGAATTAGCAACTTGAGGACGCCGCGAAGAAATCATTCACATTCTGGTACATGTTCTCATGAACGTCGGCTGGACACTCTGGCATATGTCATCGCACACCCGACGTGCCCTGCTGTAGCTACGTCATGAAGAGGTTTCAGTATGCGGGGACGAATAGAAAGAGACACTACAGGCAGCCATACGGACGAGCCTCGTCTCGTGTGCTTGACCTTATGAAGCACATCGTTTTCCTCACTGTGATAGCGCCGCAGTATGCGGTAACTTGAGCTGGATTGACTTATGATGCCGGTGCGACGGATAGTTGCGTATGAGTGGAGGTCCGGGTAACGTGCATCCGCGCTCCTAGGTCTTGAGCAATGCTGACAGACGCCAGATAACGCGACGCAATGTTGGCATCCTGATTTCACGCGCCTCTTCGGTGTACATTGGTGAAACCACATTTTTTGCAGTTCGATCAACCAAAATGCCATCTTTGTGGCCAAGTTAGTCCAAGACTAGCCATACCCAGAAATTGTTGTCAGTGACGGCTGTAAATTGGCGGCCATAAAAATGGGGCCCAAACGTCTGGATGGCCCAGATAACTTCTAGACTCGAGCTTTGACGAGTGACGACGTCGTTCCACATCTGCAAGCTTATGACAACACCCGATGCAAGCCAGTGCGATGCTCTTGCAGAAGTAAAGCGCCAAGTCCAGCTTAGCGGGTGTCCGTATGGAAGACAATCAAACCGGATGTATAGTAATAGGAAAGTGTTGATGGCGGTAGCGAAACACCCTGATGTCAATTAAGCCAGCCTGCTGCTGCGGTCCCCATGTCCACGTACTGTTCTGCCTTAATAAAGAGCCAGAAAAGCACTACGACTGCCCAAGTCTGACGAAGTGGCGGAAATACGAGGCCAACCAGACGGGCCATGGAGCTCTTCAGTTCCATGGCTGAGCACAGGGCTCTACAAGAACCTAAAGCGCGGGAGCTTTTTCCGGATCAAGCGTAAGATCTCTTTGTTTTACTACGTGGCATAAATTCGACACTTAGTCAAATCCAAACGAACACTTTTAGGTTTCAACCGGAGGGCAGCAGACGATAATACTTGCAGAACCAATTCTAGGCGACGCTGATGTTCGTCGAATGTTAACGAATGTATTGCGTCATCACGCAGGTACATGAGCGCCATAATTCATTTGAGATGCCCCAAAGCTTTCTGGATGAGACGTCGCTGCACCGTTGGAAAGTCCGAACGCCAGTCTACTAAAGTGGTATAGCCCGTCTGTACAGACAAAACTTTTTTTTTCGGCGTTGTTTCGTTCCATGGGCACCTGCTAACACCCGACAAGTGACGTATAAAAGAATAGCTCGCCCCTGTGAGCGATTCAAGCCTGCTTCCAAACGTGGGAAGCCGATACACGTCAAGTCGCGTAACACTGTTCAGCGTTCAGTGGCCAACGTGCAACTGGATGATGCCATTTTATTTCACGAGTACCACAGGGGATGATCGAGGCACGAGTGCCACAGGGGATGAACGGGCCGAATTTTCGAGCCCTAGCCCGGCCCGGGCCCGCTGGCTGCGTCGAAGGCCCGCCCGAGCCCGACGCTATAGGGTTGCGAGCCCGCCCGGCCCGGCCCGGCATACAAAAACAAAAGCCTGGGCCCGGCCGGTCCGACCTGACATTATAAAGGTTTGTTGAGGAGACAAGGCGTCGTTTTCTGATAATGTGGTATTTTATTCAACGTATCAAAGTGAAACATGAGCCAACGACATGTGACAGTCAATATGCAATGATTTCACGTTGTCGTGTAAAATAAGCTGTACAATGATTGGGGCTTCAGTGAAGTGCGGCGTTCCGGCGCCGCATATCCCGCCCAACTGAAGGTCCGTTCACTGCTCACGCTGGTAGCCGCAACTGGCAATATCTCTTTCGCAAGCAAAGTAAGCTCGGAATATTTTGACTGTTTGTTCTTTCAGAAGTTTAGTACCTCAGATGTCGAGAGTGAATTGTTCCGTGTACAGATAATCACAAAGCTCATCGTGCTTCACTTCACTTTCTCTCCTTGCTTTTAAAGTGGCTAAAGGAAAGGAGAACCCTGAAAGGGGGGCGGGGGCGGATAAGGCTCTACGCGGTGGAAAGCAGTTGCAGCGCAACCTCCATATTTTGGGCTTGATTCGGGCTTTGCATCGGGCACGGCCCGCCCAACAAAAAACAATATAGCCCGAGCCCGGTCCGGGACAGGAATGAAAAGGTGTCGGCCCGCCCGAACCCGGCCAGCAGGCCGGGCCGGGCTCGGGCTTTCGGACTACCCGAAGCCCGTGCACACCTATAATCGAGGCATTCAGGATCAGTGCACCCAGGACGAAGAAGCAGGAAAAGATAGAACAGCCGGTTCAGAAAAAAATTCACCTCGGTGCTACAGCGTCTGCGCTGCTCCTCTGCTAACACGAAGGTCGCGGGTTTGATCCCGGCCACGGCGGTCGCATTTTGATCGAGGCGAAATGGTAGTGACCCGTGATCTGTGGTATGTCACTGCACGTTTAAAAACACCAGATGGTCAAAATTACCCGGGCCTCTGCACTACGCCGTCACTCATAATCTTATCGTGGTTCTGGGACGTAAGACATATATTATTATTATTATTATTATTATTACTATTATTATTATTATTATTATTATTATTATTATTATTATTATTATTATTGTTATTATTATTATTATTATTATTATTATTATTATTATTATTTAGAGAAAATGTGTTGTTACAGTTTTAGTCATTCTGGTTCTGTAATCGTCGACAGGGCAGGGTTAAGGCGAACCCGGGGCGTGTAGTGGACATAGGTTGGCACTTTAAGGGAGTACTCACTCAAACTCACTCACCACAATTTTTTCAGCCTTCGCACTCACTGACGTTCACACTCACGTCCACTCACACTCATGAGTACTCACTCATAATCAACTCACCACGTTCAAATGAGTGTGAGTGAGTGTGAGTTGAGTGCACTCATGAGTGAGTGTGCCGAGCTCCATAGGTCGGCACTTTAAGGGAGTACTCACTCAAACTCACTCACCACAATTTTTTTCAGCCTTCGCACTCACTCACGTTCACACTCACGTCCACGCACACTCATGAGTACTCACTCACGTTCACACTCACGACCACTCACACTCATGCGTTCTCACTCACGTTCACACTCACGTCCACTCACACGCATGAGTACTCACTCATACTAAACTCACCACGTTCAAATGAGTGTGAGTGAGTGTGAGTTGAGTGCACTCATGAGTGAGTGTGCCGAGCTATGGTAGTGGAAGACGAGCTTGCCACTGGGTCTTCGGCGCGACAGTTCAGGGTAGCTGAGGAACACCGGCCACTATGCCGGGATCATGACACCCACTAAACAATAGTTGATGCAGGTGTCCATTATACAAACCGGATGCGGCGGCCCGGCCTCTTCTACGGCTCCAGGGCCTGACATAACCAATAAAAGGTAGTATGATGAGACAACGCATAAGATGGAAGGAACGCGCTCCACGCATTCAATGGCACAAGCGTCGTTGGAAGCACTTTCACGGAAACAGCCGTTGAGACATGCCAGCCATGATTTCTTCTTCCAGAAGCTAACCGCTTTGATTGTTCCTACCACCTAGTACTCTGCGGCCGCCGCCACTGGATGTTCGGTTGGCTCATGAAACAATGAAGTGGCAATCGCTAGTGTCATTGCACGCCTGTTCCAGCAACTCTACTGCAATGCGTCTTTGTGCTCTGGGTTATCCTCTGCTGTCTTACCACCCTCTACTGCCTGGCATGTGCGGAAATTATGCGGTCTGCAGGGCAACGATATTGCGTGAATTGAAGCTGTGAATGCTACTGGCACCTGTTATGCATATCTGTATCATCATAAATAGCTTTTGTCTTCAAGACGGAGCCATGTCATGTCGCATCTAGAAAGGCATCAGACAACAAGTCCTGCCAAAGTGAAGTACGGACCTGCTTGCCGCTCTCCGATACATCGTTTCCGCAATCACCAATACTTGGCAGACGAGGTGCGGCAGTGTCGCACCACACCGCCCTCTTATGTTGGCTCAAATTCTGAAGAGCACCGTCCCGACAGTGCGGCTGCTCCCTGTACCAGCGTCCCTCCCCTCTTGAGGAAATGGAGCCACCATAGAGTGCCGCAGAAGCGTGGTAAGCTAAGTTGGGCCAGTTTGTACTGGTTCATGGTGTAACAAAGCGGCACGCCTCCGGTGTTTAACTATGCCCTGGAGAGCTTACAGGAAGGTCACGCGGTTGACACTGACGCGGGCGGCAAGGTGCAGTCGTCCCAAAAGATCTCAGACTGCGTTCTGGTGACCGCCTTTCTGCCTTCCTTGAATAATGCCACTTTCAAGGCAAATAGTCGCCAATGCGGTTGAGCGCATGGAGGCTCCGCGGAACTGTTTGACGATGTCAGCTTCAATACCGCCTCTTACCTCAACAATACATAGGCGCATGGAGGCACCGACCTACTGTGCGACGTTGTCCAGCTCCGTCCCATCTAGAAAGAATCCTATTACGAACAACCGCTTCCGCTATAAACCACTGCTGGCTGGCATGCGGAGTCAGGTTTCCCCAAATTTCATTCAACCCCAAACAATGGCCACCGCAGAGCGTGACGTATACGCGTGACGTATAGACGGACATGTTCAATAATTAAATCAACTACTTGCTCATGACGTCATTGTTACAGCAGCCGCTGGTGTTTCGAACTTGCGGCAAAACTAGTGAGCGTACTGTACGAGTGAGACTTCGTGAAACTGCGTTGAGATTCGTGGTTATGCACTGCGTTCATTCTGGCAATTACCCAATCATACCGTTGCTCACCATGGCGTAACCAGTGGCGAAATGGTACTTACGAATACCAAGATGCACATTCTGCATGCGCTTCAAAGTAGTAATCGAGAAGGCATCACGCCGAAGAAATGCTTCAATTTCTGCTTTTGTGGCATATTTAATATTCTGCTTCTTCAGAAAACAAGAGTCGGAGCGGAAACAGGCCCATAACTTTCACTAGGCATAATTACCTCTTCAGTAGACATATTTAAATTGTTCACAAGGAAGTTTCGCAGCTGGCTCTTGATCACTGATCTTCTTAGCATTATCATAGAGATTTTACAGTCAAGTACACTGGTTACCCTTCAAAGAAATCCTGACGGTGGAGTAATTAATTTCGATACTGACTGACAGTTTTGTCAAAGCAAACGCTAGTTATAGATGTGAATTCTGCAATTTCGACATGATAAATACGATCAGTATAACCTGTGTTATTCATCAATCAACTTTAACTCAAAATCATATATTCCTTGCCTCTCCAGGTGTGTCCCTAGTTACCTCTGGGATGCTGGTGATCGAATACACCCCTTGTTTTCACCTGTAATGAATCTTTGCTTTGTCGACAAATCTGTCATATTGTCTGTATTATTATAAAATTCATAAAAAACAGTTCTATTGAACGTGTTTCTGTCAGAAAGCCATGTCAAGACTCTGTGACAGGCAAATACCTTTCGGTTTAATAGCATTATTTGCAACGCTTGGACAACTAATATTGAGAAGCCTCAGAGAGACGCGAGATGGGTTGCGTTTCCAGTCGATCTGGTTTCTTACGTTGCGAATGGTTGTCCTAGTACGATCTCAGACGTGATGATTGGTCCGTCATGCGAGTGCGAAACCTTCGCGACTTTTACTCTTTCAGCATTTGTCACTTGCTATATTTGTCTTGCGATATTTCAAATTCGCTATGAAATTCGTCACGCTGTTCAGTAAGCCCCAGCTGGCATTGAAATCACATACACTTGCGCCTTGAATAAAAAAATTATTAACACAACCGGCACTTTATTGTTTGCCGTTTGACATACTATACCAATTCTTTCAGTAGCACTTGCTTCAAAACCCATGTTGTGTTGGAATACATCGTCACTTTCGACCTCCCCGAGCTTGCCCAACCTGACGTCTGTATAGGATCTTCTTGCTAACTAGTTTCACGCACCAGCATCGCTCTTTGGTAGAATATTCGCCTGTCACGGAGTGCGCCCGGGTTCGAAACCCATTCGATCCTGGGTGCCTTTTTTTCTCTTTTTTGTACCTCTCGGTTACTTTTTCATGTCTATCGGTTACGCTACCGAGGGAACGGCGACGCCGCTTAAAGCAAAATGTAGCAAGGCGTTGAGAAGTCACATGAATCCGATTGCCATAACAAGTGGCATGTGCCGGAATTTTTTGTGTGTGCTGTTTAGTTATCTTCCCATTACTTACCTGCATATTTACTCATCCTCAATGCTGTCATTGTCCGTAGCTCTTGTTCAATACCATTACCTAGCTGTGTTCAAGTAAATATTTCTCGATCTATGTCTACTTTGGATGCCACAATGACACTCATAATTCAGTGCTTTGTATTCTGACTACCTTACAAGGGTCGTAGGCATGTTTCCTTTCTCGTAGCAGTAGGATTTGGCTCTATATAACCGCCTAATAGAGAGACTTCCGTTAATTCAGTAATGCAACAAAATAAAAAGAATTGGCAATACAATAGGCAGGACAAAAGCACCAGAAGGCATTTATTGCTTAGTAGCAGCAACATTAACCAGAATTATTAAGTAAAAAAGTACACCATCTCCCGCTAAAGGGAACCATGTGTAGATGTGAAGCAGCGGGCGCTAACGCTTACACTGGCGGCGGCGTTGACGCTGGCGCTCATCGCAGCGTTGCGCAGGAGAGAAAACTGGGGAGGCGCAAAGCAGGCAGTGATGGAGCAGTGTTTCCTACTGGAACATGCCAATCGCTGCTAATGGGCAATCAGAGACAGAATACTCCGACTGGACACAGAGACCCGCACTCCGCTTTTAGTTAACGCGCACGCTGCGAATTTTTATTGTTCAACAACGCACGGGAGAAATCTCCCACCAGCACCACCTTGGAGGTCAAGATCCATTGCCATATATACGGGGTGGCCAATGAACGGTTGTGCAGCGCGAGCAGTCGGTTTATTCAACCAAGAAACTCGCTAGCAGACGCTGCCGGCGTCGGCGTCGCGAGGCGAGAGAGGGGGGGGTGCGTAGGAGAGGGGAGGGAGGGACGCGCATGCGCAGTGGGAGTGTGGACGCCGCGGGCAGGTATGCCTATAGGAGAGAGAGGGAGCGTAGGACAGGGGGGACGCGCATGCGCAGTGGGAGTGTGGACGCCGCGGGCAGAGATGCCTAGAGGAGAGAGGGGGGGAGCGCAAGAGGGAAGAGAGGAGGGGAGGCGCATGCGCAGTGAGGGTGTGGTTGCCGCGGGGAGGGATGCCTAGAGGAGAGAGAGGGTGAGAGGAGGTTTTTTATTTTTATTTTTTTTGAAAGGGTCTGCGCATGCGCAGTAAGGGTGGTCACGCCGGCACACCACCACCGGATTAAGCTTCGCCATAAGATGCTTCACATCTAAATAACCTACTCAGCAGTTCGGGGGCTAGTTCAAGGGCTGTTTTTATTGGATGCCTTCAGTGACGTGGACTTAGCTTACAAATATTAGCCGGAGGAGTCGTCAAATGACTGGCGAATCGACAAAATCATCGATACCTTCGTGCATTCCAAGTAGATCGATGTGTGCGAACGCTGAACACGATCATTCTCAGAAGCAGCCCCGGTTATCATGGTTAGAACACGGGAGGATAGTTGCCACCTGAACCATATGTCGCGCTGGTTTGTCTATCAATTTATCTCTCAGCGAAATTCACCAGTGTTATTACCAATGTTGGATGCATGAATGTTAATGATTTCTTTGTTTTCCAGGTACTTGAAAGCCAAAACGACGCGGTAAGTATTTTGCCCACCTAGCACGCAATGCTAATCTAGTCGTAGCTTATTGACAAATTATGGAGAGTGGCACTGCTGTTGCGGGATATATTCCTGCCGGCTGTCGAATGCTTATGGTCCCTATTGGAAAACCCAGTGGCACTGTCCCAGCGCCATACCTCATCACTGGACCAGTGTGGCGCTGGATACCGGGACGCTGGCACACTCCACGAGGCACACTGGGCGCTGGCGCGTTGCACACTGGGACACCCGCTGTCGGCCAAGATCGGGCTTTTAAATGTTTTTTAAAATTTTTGGTTATGCCCACAGCGTAATTAAGGTTGAAACAGGAGTACTGCGTCAAAAAAAAACAAAGAAAAAAAAACAAAAAAGACCCCCCAAAAAAAAACCGGGCACGTGAGTCGAACCCACCAGCTCGAGGCACTACTCATCGTGAGTCTAGCACGTTACCCGCTACGCCACACTTGAAATACAAGCTTGCCGGTATTTTTTCTACATGTTATAACTAATTCCGGTATCCAATAGTACCATTTTCTAGCTTAGAAACGCAGATTTCAGTCTATTCATGCTCGCGCCAACCTAACAGGAGATTGTTTGTTTGTTTGTTTGTTTGTTTGTTTGTTTGTTTGTTTGTTTGTTTGTTTGCTTGTTATGGTCTGCCTGGGATCAGAACGTCTATCTGGCCCGTTTTGCCGCAAAACTTAGAGTAATCGCAGATGTGTAGCGGTAATCGCGCGGCCTCGCTAAGCGGTTAGTCATGCCTATGTAGAAAACATCGCGCGTCTAAACCGCTCACTGAAAACTGTAGTTATCGTCATCCATTTTGAAATATATACTGTCCTCCTTGTTTACGTTGCGCGTACTACAGCCGCAGTAGTTCACTAAAGCCGAAACGACCGTTAGGCTTAGGGCCGTACTTCGTGAGACACGGTCGCTGTGAAGATCGTGGATATTCAATTACGATTAGTCTAATAACCGTTAAAATGTAGTTTCGATCATAACTGACCTAAGCAGGGTCATATTTGCACCTTCGACTACATAAATCAGAAGCTTAAAACACCGTGATTGGGTGTTGCAGCGGCTAGCTGCTGCCGGTGACGTACGGCTTTCTACGGTACGAGCCGGAACGACTGACTGTTAGAGTAGGTTGATTGTGATTATCAGACAAATACTACTGTCATATTGCGTTGCGAATGATGAGTTCTTTCGATGCGGTTTATAAACTACATTGAAGACGCTTTATCACACTTCAGGGAAAGCGCATGCTCGCGCGCATTCGAGAGATGATTGTTTTAGCGTACACGCACGTCCGTCGCCTAACTAAAAGTAAAGCTAAATATGTGTAGCACACAGATCAGAACATTTTGAAAAAAGTTACACCATCTCCCGCTAAAGGGAACCATGTGTGGATGCGAAGCAGCGGGCGCTAACGCTTACACTGGCGGCGGCTTTGACGCTGGCGCTTATCGCGGCGTTGCGCAGGAGAGAAATCTGGGGAGGCGCACTCACGCAGTGGTGGACCGGTGTTTCCTACTGGAACATGCCAATCACTGCTAATGGGCAATGAGAGACAGAAGACTGCGATTGGACAGAGAGACCCCCCTGTCCGCTTTTAGTTAACGCGCACGCTGCGAATTTTTATCGTTCGACAACGCACAGGAGAAATCTCCCACCGGCACAACCTTGCAGGTCAAGATCCAGTGCCTATATATACGGGGTGGCCAGTGAACGGTTGTGCAGCACGAGCAGTCGGATTTTTCAATCAAGAAACTCGCTAGCAGACGCTGCCGGCGTCGGCGTTGCGAGGAGAGAGAGGGGGAGCGTAGGAGAGGGGGAGGGGACGCGCGTGCGCAATGGGGGGTGTAAACGCCGCGGGAGGGATGCCTAGAGGAGAGAGGGGGGGCGTAGGAGAGGAGAGAGAGGGGGTGAGGACGCGCATGCGCAGTGGGCGTGTGGTCGCCGCGGAGAGGGATTCCTAGAGGAGAGAGGGGAGGGGACGCGCATGCGCAGGGGGGTGCGGACGCCGCTGGCAGGGATGCCTAGAGGAAAGAGAGGGGGGATGCGTAGGAGAAGATAGAGGGGAGGGGACGTGCACGCGGAATGGGTGTGTAAACGCCGCGGGAGGGATGCCTAGAGGAGAGAGAGGGGAAGCGTAGTAGAGGAGGTACGTGGAGAGGGTTTACGCATGCGCAGTCAGGGTGGTCACGCCGCACACCACCACCACGACCACCACCGGATTGAACTTCGCCATAAGATGCTTCACATCTAATATTCGATAAATTTTGCGCTCGACATCTCGCGATCCAATATGAAAAAAACATGCTATGGAACGAACAAGCCGAGCTTATCCACACTAAACTTTCCCCTACTGTAGGTGTCCTATCACGTTTACGTTTCCTTTTGCCACAAAAATTAAACTATTACTATATAGTTCTCTATTTTTATCTACATTAAGTTACTGCTTTTTGGTATGGGGCACCACAACGGAAAATAACTTAGGCCGAATATATAGATTACAGAAAAAAGCTGTGCGCATAATTGCAGGTGTTCCACGCGATGAACATACCAGACCGATTTTCGAAGCCCTCAATTTACAACGAATGCCCGCCATGTACAATTGAGTTTTAATGAAGTGATATCGTACTTCTCGAAAGAAGCATGATTCTTTTCTTACTGATTTGGCGCGTTTGACACCCTACACCTGCCCCTATAGCACACGAACCACTGGAGAGTGGAAGATCCCTTACACACGTACTAACTATGGTCGCCAAATGATGTGCTACTTACTGCCACTAACATTAAACAGCTGCCTACAATAAATCATTCCTACTGTTTCTTTCTTACGAAATGTTTGTTTTTATATTGTGTAATGACTGTTGCTGTTGCTATGTTGTCTAATGGTGCGAAAGGCTCTGTCAAGCCTTAATGGCTTTTTGCTTTCGCCCCACAGCATTACTGTTGTGACTTTGAAATGTCTCCTTTAATGTTGAAGTCTTGTAGAAAGTCCACCGAGCGCGATGAGTTTCTCCCATGTGCCGCCAGTGTTCCCATTATGCGGACAGACACTGTACAGCGTGACCAGTGCCTCCCAGCGCGCTGTAAGACACTGCGCCACGCTGTACAGTGCGGCCCAGTCCGTTTCAGCGCATTGGGCGACACTGGCCACGCTATACAGTGTGTCACAGTGGCTCCCAGCGCGCTGTAGTACACTGAGACACAGTGTACAACGATTCCAGTGTCAGCCAGCTCGCTTAGACGCACTTGGAGACACTGGAAACGGTGTTTTTTTAATAGGGGTGCCAGGCTAACGCATGTATCCTGCCCCGCTCTTGAGTTTATCTCGTGGCGCTGCGTCGGCTGACTGACTGCAGTACTTGCCGAGGTCATATTCAAACTCACTCATTCGCAACCGTTTGTTCTCACTAACGGGTGCGAACACTCTTCCCATATACCATAGATTGCTGTCATAAGTATGCGTGCTTTTGTGAAAGGTAGGTTAGTTGAAAGTGATTTGGGCGGAAATTGTGTTATCCATAAATTAATAATGCCTTTCCACAGGCCTATGTAACCAGTAAAATTATTCTCAGCTGCAGTCCAACCCAAATGCCGGAAAGGTAGACAGCACCTTCTACTCGTCCTATTGCACGCATCTTATTCGCCCGCTAATAACTGTCATCCTGCAAGTGAAATGTTTTAAGTATTACCCATGAAGAGCCGGGCACAAAATAGGCTTAGGCATTGTTGCTCATGTGCACTATCTGTGTGCCCTCGTACTCAAGTTTCGAAGTTTTCAGATTCACAAATTGTGCTAAACGAGAAAATATAAATGTCGATGTCGCTGGACCTATTGGGCGACCAGGTTTGACAACCCTAGAGATTTCTACGCAGCACCCAGCTCTATCTGGCAGCCATAGAACTCCCAATGTCAAGGCCAGGCAGCTGCAGCAACACAGCAAGCTCCTACATAACGTTAGGACAGAGTTTTAAATGCGAACCATTTATTAGCGAACTTCGGCGTTCGAGCCTATCTATCTATCTATCTATCTATCTATCTATCTATCTATCTATCTATCTATCTATCTATCTATCTATCTATCTATCTATCTATCTATCTATCTATCTGTCTGTATGTCTGTCTATCTAGCCATCTACCTCTTTGTGCTCTCCAGACCATATCGTTATTGGGATTTATACCAAAATTCCTATGGTACACCATAACTGTATGTCGAACATAAATGCCAAGTGACATCATGAAATTTTCAATCGATCAATCAATCAATGAAAGGAAAATTCATTGCACTATAATATGAGAAATGTGTACACAAATATTTGGTCACATAGCCTAAGCGGCTTGTGTTGGGTCCAATACAATAAAGGTTATACGAATTAGCAGTCTTAACAGAAAAAAAAAACAATAGTGAAAATATCATACATGAGTGATAAGTATCAAAATATTCAAAAAGCCATACTAAAAAACAACGAACACATAATTACTAGGAACACACTAATTATACACGAGAACATTTTAAAGAGCGAATAAAAACTCACAGTGCCTGGTTAGAAATTAAGTATCGTTTGCAGGTAACGTAGAAATTTCTTGCGACTTTTATCTCAAGAGGCAAATTGTTCCATAACTTAGCACCACAAAATTGGATCAGTCTTTGACCGTACAGATTCGAACATAAAGGGAGCTTAAGATTACAGATGCTTGCGTGACGTGTGTTTAACGACGGAAACGTGAAAAGGTTACGGGGCAGAGGCGTGTTTGTCTTATATTGCGATAGCAATTATATGGACACTCTCGGCTGGTTTTCGCCGTCGGCGTCACCGTCGCGTCCCGTATATGTACATGTATCTATATATTTATAAAAGCCACCAAGAAAAATAATTCAGAAAAATCTTTCCGACGCGCGGCATCGAATGAGGTAGGGTACGTACTCACTAGCGGCAAAAACGCCAACGACACGCCGCGTGCGGCAAGTGTGCTCCCGGCAGGCGCGTGCGTTCGTACTTCCATTCGCGTTTTACGCTACAATGCAGTGATACTTGGAGTCTCGAGTTGTATAAGACTTCAAGAATTGCTGCTGCGCCATGTAAAACGGGAATGGGAACAGGAACGCGCGCGCCTGCCGCTAGCGCGCTTGCCGCACGCGGCGTGTCGCTCGCGTTTTTGCCGCTAGTGAGTACCTACCCGTACCTCTCGCTCTGCAGCGCGCGGCGCGAACCGCTGAGCCACAAAAGCGCACGTTCTTCAGCGTTCAAACGGCGAGCTATTTATATATAGCGTGTTTCCAGCATTACCAGCGAGATGGCGCAAAAGGGCGCGCTTGGCGGAGCTTTAGCTCGGCTCCCCGCTCGTCGCAACGCTCGCGCTCGTGTACTTTGCCCCGTGGCGGTTAAACGCCCGTGCGCGCGCACGCTTTTCTCGCGGTGGGGTTTTCACCGGAACGATTGCGTTGTAGTTGCCGAGCGCACGAAGGTCACTTCGCTCGCTGTAGTCCCCCCCCCCCCCCTCCCGTTTGCGAAAAGAGCACGTTTTTCGAACACAGCGAAGTAACAACTGTGACACTTGTTAGTTCGCGCTCGTCTGTACCTGTGAATACGTTTCGTGCGTCGTTTTTGTTTGAGCAGAGCGTGAAGTGTCGAGCTGTGAATGTTAGTTCGTTATCGTCCTGTGCGTGTTGTTTTCGTGCGTCATGTGGGCGTGAGCAGGGCGCTGCATGTTTCTACCTGCTTGCCATTCGTCGCTTGACATTCCAAGTTGTTCCTATGCATTCATTGCTTCGCCTTGTGGCGAAGCTGTGACTTTTTATTATTTCATTTACTAAACAGGAAATCTTGTAGCTGCATACGTCCATAAACGGCAGTGTACGCAGTCTCTGAAATAGAGTCTAAGAAGAATAATGCACCGGGGAGGAAGTAATCACACGCACAACGCGTTTTTGCAATCGGATGAGCGGAGTAATGTATGTTACGCGCGTTTGGCCCCATGACTCACAACAATAACTGAGATGGCAGTGAAATAGGCCGTAATATAATGTTCGCAGCAAACTAAAGTCAAAGTATTGACCTGCGCGTATGAGAGTGTAACAGCTGAATGACAGCTTTTTGCAAACGGTGTTTATTTCGTCTCTCCAGTTAAGGTTACTGTCAAGTATACTGCCTAGATATTTAACAGGCGGAAAACTTTGAATGGCTTGATCGTTTAGTGGTTTAGCTAACTGAAGCACAGTTCAGATCTTTCATTCGTGACCGGAAAATAATATATTTGGTTTTATCAGTATTTAACAGCGGTTGATTGTCCCAAAACCACATTGAAATTGTGAATAGTTCATTGGACACAGTGTGTTGTAATGTTTCAAGTGAACTACCTGTGAATAAGGTTACGGTATCATCTACATGCATTAGTGCTTTAGAAGACTGTGGTACTCACGGGAAATCATTAACGTATAAAGCAAATAAAATGGGACCCAATACGGATCCTTGCGGTACACCATATGTAAGAGTCCTAGATTGGCATAGATAACCGTCATTTAATACTATTGCTTTCGCGATGTAAGGTAACTGGAAAAGAAGTCATGAGCGCCATCAATATTACCATGGAACTTCAGTTTTTCTATTAATGCCGAGTGACATATGGTATGAAACGCATTTTTTATGTCGATAAAAATTGCAATTACAATATTTTGTTGGTTGATGGTGGAGTTTATGATTTGAGATAAAGTAAGCACAGCTGTTGATGTGGATTTCCCTGGGACGAAACCATTCTGTTCCGGGCAAATTATGCTATTTAGAAGAATTGATCGCTGGGCGAGTTGGTAATCCATGACTACGAAGAACTGCGCGAAAAACACTGGCACAAAGAAGACACACGCACAAGCGCAGACCAGAGACTTAAAGTTTATTGACGAAAAACACTGATATAAATTACAAGAAAGAAAGAAAACCACGTGAACGATTAGAGGTTGGCCGCTAGATAATCAATTTCTGGTTTGTGCAACATAACCGATGGCCTAGCAACACACATATCACCATACTTGTCAATGAAAAACGCCTCAACAACTTCTCACGCTGTCCTATCTTTATGCCGGGATAGCACATTTGCTTGACGCAGCAACACGTGACATTTGCAATCCTTACAATGCAGGCCCAAAATCGATGAAGCCTGAGCTTTCAAAGATGCCCTGTGGTCCATTGAACGATTGTTCAAACACCTCTCGGTTTGGCCGATGTAACATTTTCCGCAAGACAGGGGAATAAGGCATTTTTCATTCACAAGTATGGTCATATGTGTGTTGCTAGGTGATCGGTTATGTTGCACAAACTAGAAATTCATTATCTGGCTGCCAACTTCTAATCGTTTTCTTTCTTTCTTGTTATTTATATCTGTGTTTTTCTTCAATAAACTTTCAGTTGCTAGTCTGCGCTTTTGCATGTGTCTTCTTTGTGCCAGTGTTTTTCGCGCAGTTTTCGTAGTCATAAATTATATTATTCTTGCAATGGAAGTCCTTCAGCTGCTGGGTGATCAACTTTTACAGCGAAAGCTGTTTAAGATCACAATAAGGACCCTTTTTGCGCCGTAGTTGTCCGCCTCCGCCGGTGTCCGTAACCACTATCGCGCGAAATAAGATGGATAGATAAACTTTATTGAAGTCCTGAAGGAGTCCACCCCCATTTTATAGGGGGGAGGATCGCGGGCCGCTTCCACGTAGGGACGGGGGAAGCCTAGCCTCACCGCCGCGTCGTGGGCCTTCTGGACAGCCTTGAGTTGTTGTAGGATGACCGGGCTCTGGAGCATTGAGTGAAAGTCATTTTCAGAGAATTCTCGATGTTTTCCCTGTGAAGAGGGGCACCTCCAGAGCTTGTGGCTAAAAACACTGCGGTCGTGGCAATCCAGAGAAAGCGCTGAAAAAAACTAAATAAATAAAAATGCCTATGACAGAATGGAAATCGAACCCGGTCCCTCTGAGTGGGAGCCCAGCACTCTACCACTGAGCTACCCCGGTGCTTGAAACTGCGTTGTAAACTGATCCTATGCAGGCTTCATGTCGGGTTATGAATCGCGTGAACGTGTGCAATAAAACATTTTAGAACAGTAAAGTAACGACCAGGCGTCACATAATGCGGATTGCGTAACGTGTGGGTCCGGTACTTACTTCCGAATAATTGACACGTGTGTGATATCTCGGGGTCAAATTTGTGGTATTACGAGTACGATATAAGTACGATTGAGGCATGAACAGAAAGGTCGGGTGGTGATCAGCTATTGCATATTCATAAACACCAGCTTCTACGTTAGTGTCCATACTGCACAACATGTGATCAGTAAGTCAGGCAGAATATTCCGAGAAACGTGTTCGTTGGGATATAACATTTTCAAGGTTAAATGACTGTAGGAGGAACAAGTAGTCATGACACTGGTCTTTAAGCAAATATATACTGAAATCACCACAGATTATAATTTGGGAATGCGAGGTTACAGAGTGAATCAGCGAATCAGCGCACTTTCCATAACTGATATGAAGTAATCTACGCTCGAACCTGGGCGCGATAAAGTACGCCAGCTACGAGACCCCATTCAATTGTTGCGAACAGTGTTTCAGCAGATTGTTGAGTGCTCGAGATATCATTTAGACACTGCAAACTGAGCTCGTTCCTGATAAACATAGCTACTCCACCACCACGTTCCGCATGTGGTCTTTGCTGTGACAGCATCGCATATCCAGGTATATCTACGTACTAATCTTCTTTGAGCCATGGCTCTGTCATTGCGATGACGTCGTATTGAAACGAATGTTGGGATAAATAGATTAGTAGGTGGTCAAATTTTTTCTTTATGCTGCGGATATTGCAATGAAACACTATGTTTTTATGTTTATGTCATGCCCGTTCAATCTCTGTGTTATTATTCATATCGATCGGTTACTATATTCTATCGAGGTCTTCTGCGCATGTCACGTGCAGTACCCTCGAATTTTCCGTCTTGCGCATTAACACTTTCCCATCTGACACCCAAGCGAACTTCCAATTTTTTTTGCGTTTCGCGTTCAGTGCCTTTGCCAGAAACATCTTGTTTGCTGGAGAAAGGTGTTCATTTGCGAACACTAGAAAATTATCCTTAAAGGGCCCCCTCACCAGGCCCCATAACAAATTTTAGTTAGACGCTGGCAGTTGTTGTTTGTCCAATGAGGAGCATTATGCCACAAGAATTTTTTCAATCGGTTCATTAGGCGCTGACAAAACCGATATTTTGATGCGGCGCGAAACCATGATGCGAGGAGGCGAGCTCGAAACCCTTGCCGCTCGGCCCGCGTAGCCTTCACAAGCCAATCTCTACCTTCGCCGGCGTCCGAGCGAGAGCAACACGTCTTGGCACGCAAGGTCACGTGTGCATGACGTGACCGAAGAAGCCCAGCCCTCGAGCACGCGTGCGGCGTTGTTTTGTTGACCAGCGTTATTTTGTGGTCTATTGCCTGTTTCTGCGGGATGGATGCCTCGGTGCGCGTTTGTTTCACTTTACACTGGCACGAGAGTGGCGGTATCATGAGCCAGTGCCGCATTTACCTTTACTTGGACGCGCTAGAATAAATGAGCACATTGAGTGCTCGAACGCACCAGGACGTCACTTTCGTTTCCATGGCTGCCGTCTCCTCAATGCGCTAACCGCAGGGACACGAACGCGTGCGAAACGAAGGCACATGAGCCCCCGCATATCGCTGCGATTCACTGAACAAAAATGAAAAAGACGCACACATTCCGTATGTGCGTCTCATTATTTCTCTCAAGTTTTATTGATCTATTCAAGCAACAAATTCCACAAACTACCAACGTCGTGTCAAATAATTTTCGCAGTGTCACGTGCTACTGCTGTCGACGTCAGTGCACAGCTGTCTACGTAGAGGACCGTCGTCACAGCACTGCCGTCTACGTAGGGCCATTCCGCCGTGTACGTCATCCCCTCATTCTCTACGCGCGAGCACGCGAAAGGAAGGGCAAGCAGCGTTTAGTTTGAAATTTGACCCATTTCCGCGGCGCGTAGCGTTGCAAATTTTGCCAGACGTGATCGTGAACGCTCAATGTATCAATTGCGCTCGTCAGCTAAAAATTGTCAAGCCTGGTGAGAGGCCCTTTAAATCCCAAGGCGGACGTGTTCAGCCTCTGCTTTTTCGCCAGTTTCAAAACCCGGTCCCGCACTTTACGCGAGTGGAATTTCACTATGATATTAGGTTTTTCTTTGTCCTTCGACGGAACCCGATGAATTATTTCGATATCAGACTCAGCAATTGCAGAGCCTACGCAAGTTCAAATTGCCTTCATTGTTGAAGTTAGATTTTCATCTCGGACTAAAGGTATTCCCTTTATTTCCAGGTTCTTTTTGCGACTGCGTTGCTGCATGTCAGTAAGCTCTTTCTTGATGTCTCTGAGTTCCTTCGCGAGACGCAAATTGTCGTTTCTTTATTTCTCTGTTGTCATTCCAAACTTTAGCTATTTCACTGTTTAGTATTTGTACTTCAGCTCGCACTGCCTCAAAGTTTTCATTGATGAACTTCATTGATTCATTTACAGGGTCCAGCTCGGTCCTTATCAAAATTTTGAGGTCGCGCTTCATTTCGTCATATTTCACATCTAATCTACTTGTCAATTCTGCCAAAGCCTTGGCAACCTCTTTAACGGTCGTTGGAGCCTTTTCACACGTATTGCGCACACAGTAGGGGAGCAGTCCGGCAGCCTATATAATGTTTACCTAAGTAACAATATCAACAAAACGTACCTGCGCGAAATAAGCACTTCGTTAAGAAGCCGTTCGTTCGTTGCCGTAGCCTGGACTGCTGCCGTGTGACTTACTTGTCGTGAACGGCATGGTTCGTGACTTACTTGTCATGAACGGAATGGTTTACATGCTACGGCGTTGGTGCACTTGCAGCCGTTTCGTTAGCTCGATATACAGCTAATTTGGTATTACGTGACGCGACTGCATGTCGAACACAAATTGCAGGTGGTAATATGATACTCATGTGATTCACGTCATGTACAGCATGGCTTGCATACCAGGCTCATGGTGCGCTCGCGGCCAGTTCGCTGGCTCGATATACACTAAAATTTGTATTATTGATGTGACTGTATCGTAAACATAAATAGCAGGTGGTAACATGAAAATCATGATATGCATGCAATGCGTAACGTGATTTGCATGGCACACTCATGACACGTTATCGGCCGTTTCGCTAGCTTTATATACACCAAAATCGGTATTGCTTGACCTGACTGTATGGCGAACATATATGAGCGGGCCTAACATGCAAATCATGATATACATGTTATGTACAGCATGATTTGCTCCTTGCTGGCTGCTTCGCATTACATCGATTCACACATTGCGTTGGATCTGCCGGTTATTTTTCTTTCGTACCAGGAAACAATAAAGGCTATTTCTGCACTCTGCAAGTTGAATCGAAATGTACTTAGGACTTTCATTAAATTGTGCATTCAGTCTGAAAAAAATTATAGCGAAATTATATCAAATATGTACTTCATTTTACTGCTATGACATCTCATATCCGGACCTACATTTGATCTCGACATTTGTCGATCGAGAAACCTGATATTCTTGCTCGCGGAGTATAATATTTGATCCTTCGTGCAGTGAATTAAACAGCAAACAGCGTTACTTTTCGTTATACCTATTATTGAACTATTTAAGTAGGCCTAATGTAACGTCGTGGTTACAAGTAAAATCGCACATCAAGTGCTTAAAATAACCACGTAATCACTAACCTTCGGTCATAATTTACCAACGTCACCACCTCGCGGGCGCCGCATTTCTGCTATTTCAGATAATTTGGGTCGTATTTTAGTGCCGGTGAAATAGCTCCTTTTCACGACGTTTTCGATTGTGCTTTAAGTATTTCAAACTGTGGTAAGATAGTGACTCTCTCATCTGCAGCTAATCATACTCCGTGCATTTCTCGTTTTCAGGATATTCCGTGGGAAGAAAAGTACGTACATATTGAGACTTAGTGAACGTAATCGACTGAATCCCACTGATATGCCTAGAGTATAAAATCTGAAAACGCCTACAGTTGTATTGCAGTTACCCAGCAATTTCCTCTGTGTAGTAATTCAAATGAAAAGAAGATGGCGTTGTTGTTTCTGTGAGATTTTGGGAAGAGTGAACACCAGAAAATTGTAATCGGAAAGCACAGAAAGGCTGGTCTGATGCATCATCTCCAATCTTATATTCTCATAAGGGAGAAGAGGAGCATGCAGGAGTGGAACTAAGGAACTCGCATGAGTGATAAGGCGGAATAGCACTAGAATGTTATAACTAAATGTTTGTTGTAAAATGAGACATTATTATACTGAAAGAAAAGCCAGCGCTCAGCAAAATTTTCATGAAAGCGTTCATTGGTTTTTGTGTTAATATCGAAGGCAACCAAGGGCCCGGTAATATTCGCTCACTCGCAGCTTGTTAATTAAAAAAGCTGAGTGGTCATATTCAGAAATGTATCAATCTATTCATTGGTCTCAACCGGCTGTACAATTCTTTCGTCGCTAAGCTCACTGATCAGTCAAATCATTCAGAATAAGTGTTTCAGACTAACTGAAACACTGAGCGAGCCCGGCCCCGAAAAACAGAGGTGAGCCTGTACCTAGAAAATCCAGGATGAGTGCTTCTTCGGTGAAAGCGAGTGTATATGCTTCCAGCTTACTATAGCATAAATCAGGGTATGAGCAAACTGGCTTGCGCAGGATGTCGGTGAGTCTGCGAAAAACGTAGTAATGTTTTGTTTCATCACGGGTCCGAGTTAGATCTGAGCATAAACAAATTTGGAGGCGGGCCTGAGCGAGTTGTGCTCACTAGGGCAACCACAAGGGAAGACCTTATGAAAATTTTATGTAGCAAACTGTTCAGGACCGCCTTTTTATTGCGATAGCAATTATATGGACACTCTCGGCTGATTTTTGCCGTCGCGGTCATGTCCCGGATATGTATATGTATTTGTATATATAAAAAAGGCATAAAGAAAAATATATCAGCAGAGAAAAATTCCAAGGCACCTGATCGGGGATTCGAATCAGCGACCCCTCGCTCCGCAACCTGCTGCGCTAGCCAACATAGCCACACGCCATGATTGTACCAGCGATATAACGGCGAGCTATTCATATGCCCCATTTTCCGCTCGCGGTACACACATCTTGGATCAGCTTGAGAATGTTTTCTATCACGCAACGCTTTTACAGTTTCCTTCAGTTTGAAAACTGCCCTTAAGACGAGCACGAAAAAGTGGCCCCCTTCTGTACCACTAATGATGTAGAAGGAAAAAAAGAACATCGGGCACACTTGGCGCCAGACGCCACCGTGTGGCAGGAGACGCAGAGGGGTCATTGCACTGCCGCAGTTTAAAAGAAAAAGAAATACGAAAAAGCGTCGAAAAGTCTAAGAGTATCATATAATCAGTTCTTGGCCAATCCCCCCTGAGTGGCTATGAGCCATGTCAGAGGTAACAACAACAGCGTCGGCTTCTGCATTGTACTATACACTCGCAGCGCGTTGCTCAAATACCAACACGTAACAACTATGACAGTTGTTAGTTCACGGTTGTCCTGCGTATACATATGCGTCCTTTTTGAGCGTCCTTCGTGCTGCGGCGGCGCTCTGCAAGTATCGAGCTGCTTGTCGTTCTTCGTGTGACATTCTAATTTCTTGCTATTGCATTCATTGCTTCGCGCTAGTGGCGAAACTGTGACCTTTTTTTTATAGCAGGCTTGTGTACAGTTGCTGCGGAAGAAACGTTCAGATATCGTCTTTATTACCTGGATAATCCATACCATGCAGCTGAGCTTCCATAGTGAACATGCGATGCGCTAGCGATCTGATAATAACACTTTCGATCATTACTTCTTTTGGAAAATTTCTACACTTAGAGGATCTGTCACACATGCAAGTGCAGAAATTCGTGCGGAATCGTTTAACGTATGACCACAAGAATAGTGATAAAATGCGAGGGCAATAAGGAAAGTTAACGCAGCTTCTCACTAGGGGTGCCAAGCCCGAAGGAAGTGCTGAGCTGGGCAGCCTTCTTTGTTTCTCTCCGTTTTTTTCTTGTTCCTGCTGTATTTTTCCCTTTTTCTCCTTTCCCGTTGTTCTGTTGTTTTTTCTCTCTTTATTTCTCTTTATTTCTTCCTCTCTGTTTACCTAATTCTTCCTCTTTTTTGCTATTTCCATTTTTCTACCTAGTTTTCTCTTTCTCTCATCATATTACGCGCTTGCTTCCACTTTCTATATTTATGCATGGCTTTGCCTGCGTTACGCCAAACGCACTAGTTCTCTTGCTTATGATGATGAGTCATAATCAAGGCGCTAGAACAATTGGGGGACCCTTAAGCTTTGCCTTTAAGAGTTGAACGCGATAGCGATATCCTGTCCCTAGTTCGTACTTCAACGACCCAGTGCATACCTTTTATTGTATGATGTTACTCGAGAAGTTTAAATTGCGGATTACAACAATATAATCGATAAAGTTGAAAGTGGCTTGTGTCAGTGAAGCTTTCGCACATGGGTGCGTTCTGTGTAATTGGTAGCATGCTTCCAACGGCGAGCAATTATGCGCGTTAATTGTTTTGGAACTTGCTAACGTCTGTGCCTCTTGTTACGGGTGACCGACTTTAAACCACGAAGTCGTTATGATAATGACATGTTCTGACGCCCGATGTCAATGTAAGCTCGTACCGCGCAATATTACTTTGACATTACATAATGCATTGTGAAGCCTGTATACGGGACGCGTGCGTTTGTAAAACATCAGTTATTTTCACTGGATTTCCAAGCAGACGCGTGACTGTGTGGTAGAACACTAGCTTGCCACGCAAACGGCCTGGATTCGATCATCATTCGGACGCCGATATTTTTATTATTTATTTTATTTGCATCTTTCTCGATTTTTCGGTGAAGGACAAGATGATGATTTTTAGCTCACAACCAACGACGCCGACGCCGGAATTTCTGCGAAACGAGCTCTTTAACGCTCTCGCGTTAAAATATTTCTCTTGGCGAGGGCGCGCGCTCACTTATCATCATCAAGGAGCTCCAAGAACAAAAGAAAGAAGTCTTCTCCTAAACACGAGCGATCGCTCACTATGATTCACATAAAGCGTTACGCAAACGACGACGCCAGCATACTACAGCCCACTACAGCACACGGCAACATAAGACAGCACGGCCCTCTAAAGTGCTCCGCTCTTAATAACTGAAAGATTGGCTAGTCCGCATGTATTCATGCGGACTAGCTAGAAGCTATAGGGAGGGCTCACAAACACGACACAGGAGAGAAGTCTGGAAAAGACAAACGACGCTTATGTTTTCCTGGCTTCTATCTTGTGTTCTGCCTAGCTGTTGGCTAATCCCATGTTGGAGTTGGGAGGCCATGCCTCTCGGCTCTCTTACGGACAGGCTTGACCTGGTCTTTCTATTTTGAACTCCTGATGGCATTCTCGCAGTTCTCGCTGTAGCTGAAGTAGTGCAACACAGGGCACTGACAGAGCATATAAGCTAAACTAGGCATTTCTTCCCGCCGTCAGGGGGAATGAGGTTCTACCTCAGCGTGGAGCCTGTTCAGAAGAACTCTCGATAGGTACAAACCCCTCTGAACCATCCTGAGCATACAGTATGTGCTCTACTCAATTTGCAATGGGGACGCTAAAAACGTTACAGCTTGCCTCTGTAATGTGCCGTAATTTCATGGAACATAAGGAGAGGCTCACTGGGCCTTATAGTCTTCGAATCCGTAGAGGTTTCACGCCCGTCGAGCGACATTTTTTGGTAGTAAATTAGCATGACTACACCACAGCAGCGCCAGATATTTGTCCCAAACTAATCTATTATAATATTGAGTAATGAGTTCATTGCGCATTTCTTTCACATGACACGCGCTGGCACTGCCTGCGATAAAAAAAATTTGTCAAAGGCACTGTTTTTTTCCCATCGTAGCATGCACTCGTCTGAAATGTTCGGCTAACTTGAAAAATCATGGTTCATTGTTTTTGTTCTAGAGAAGTTTGGTTTGCTTTACGCCTGGGGCTGTCCAATACAGTCATTTATGTGGACGTTGAGGGTAAGTCTCAATTTGTTCGGAAATACTTTTGTTAATTGCAAAGAAATGTTTATTTATCTTGAACTGTTTAGGTTGAATGACTTTTTAATGGCCGATTGAGCATACTTTACGTTACTACGCAGAACTTGTATTTCATCTGCAAGAGATGAAGGTTCCTGAGAGTTTTCCTGTGTGGCACCAGCCGGTGTCTATTAAATTGCACCTGAACGAAGTACTGCTCTTTTTTATTGCGATAGCAATTATATGGACAGTCTCGACGGGTTTTTGCCGTCGCCGTCGCCGACATGTCGCGTATGAAGTCCAAACTGATAAGCGCCCCCTGCGCATCGTACGTTCCACCACCGGGTAATAGCGGGCGAGCGGGAGCGATGAACGCGGCTGAAGCGGAGATCGCAGAGCCGGCCCGTCTCCGTCGCTCCGAGGCGCATGCGATAAGATCCCCCCCAACTGTTCAACCGGCCCCGCCCGTCGTTCGTGAGCGTGAAAAGAGGCGAAGGGGGGGGGGTCCCTCGAGCGAGCTTCGATTTGACGAGCGCGGTGGTTGCGGGCACGCGCGTTATCTTCCCTTCTCGGCGGCCGACAGCGGGGGGCTGGTATACCTTCTACGGGCTGCGCTCTCAACGCGAAGAGAATGTGGTGAGCAGAGTGTGCCTGGAGCGGCCGTATTCTCTTAAACGAGCGTTTTCTAGAGTTGTGTGAGATCGGATCCAAAAAGAGTCATCTGCCAGCCTCACTTCGTATAACATTACAATTTGTTGCTATCGCATTCATTGCTTCACCCTTGCGGTGAAACTGTGACTTTTTTTTAATTGTTTTCGACTTGCACCATTTTGATGTCGCACACACGGCTAAAGCTACGATTCATGCCCTTTCTAATGATGATGATGATGATAACCTCTTGCTGATTGCGTTCACACATAGAGGGGGGATGGGCCAAGAATCGGGGGGCGGGGGGGGGAAGGGGGGGCAGGATCTTTGAGTTAAATACATATCAAGCTTTAGACTAAAAAAAGAGAAAAATAAATATAGCTACTAGATAATTTTTTTATAAATTGACAGCTTTTCGAGCTATGCATTCAGATAGCGCTTATTCTTGTGTCGTGCAAAATTAGCAGCTCTGAAAATACAGATAACGTGCGCCGTCCAAGGGTGACATACCGATGTGACATCTTGATCATCATTGACAGAACAGTGCTATATTGCTTGAGAAGTGACGCGAAGAACAGTGCTATAACTGAGAAGTGACGCGAAGAATTAAATCATTGTCGCAGTCAATGATGAAGCAATATCTGCAAAACCATAAAATGACGCGCATGGGGGCCCAAACATTTGCTCACCGCGACAGCAGGTGAGTATCTCTTCAATACCGCTAGACGAGGCCCGCAAACACCATCCTTGAGACATCAGAAGCAGGAAAACATAACCGGGAAAAGTGATTGTCGTCCCAGTCCCGCGATATTTCTGTTCTTGATATTTCGCAGTTGCTATTTTGTCCACTTAGCTTGCTTTAAGTGCCGAGCCCTTTCTGCCGTTAACTTGTTGTATGCTGTCATCGTGGTCTCTTGTTTCTTGGCGTCACGCAGTGAAAACTATGTATAGCATAGGCATCCATAGCATCGCTAAGTATATCGAGGGGGCGTGAAGAGGAAGTGAGGATGAGGACGAGTGATATGAGGGGGGAGGAGGAAGGAAAAGAAGACAAGAGGGGAAGTAGATAATGAAGGAGGGAGTATTCTATCATCGTATGCTGCCACCTTATGTCGCGCTGCCAAAACCATGAACAGCAAAATCCAGTTAATTCAAATTTCAAGGGACCGGAAAAAAAAATATGTCCGAATCGGGGAATGTCAAATTATCGAAAGTATCAAGAAATCAATATATGACTATCTGTTGCATGAATGAATGTCCCTTTCTCGGTGGATACGTAAATACTCTACTCATTCTGCATAAGAACATTGTAAAAGCCGCAATTTTCGTTTTTTGTGATTTCGTTGACAATGTGACCACGGCTGAAGACCCCCCATATCTTATGCCGAAACATGTTTTGAACAATCTCTTCTTACGTACCGCCACGACGAAACCCACCACGCGAACATGACATAATTTTTTTCACAAATTGTGTGCCATGAATATTTTCGCGGAAAAAAATGGATGGGAACTAACGGTTCGTCGATCACAATGTCGCTAGCGAGTTTTATTTTAGCATGGTGACCACGCATGAAGGCCTTCGTCTTCAACAGCTTTCTATATGTATGCGTTTTGTGACACTGTACGCACAATGCCGGGAGTTAGGATGAAGGTACTGATTCAATAGAATTTGTAGATGGGCGTGGTTGTTCTTATTTTAAAGTAAAGTGGAATGCGCAAAATAACAAACAGCGACACAGTAAGACCAGCACGAACGAGCGTAAACCAGTGCTCTTCTCTAAGGGGCCACGAAATTCTATTTTCGATCATAATCTGTGTTATTTGGGTTAATTATCGTGTGTTCAGAATCAAGCTGGCGTAATTTTAGCGCATTTGGCGGAATACTTAATTTACAATTGAATTTTATTCATAAGGACGTCAGCTGCCTGAGAGTCCGGCAACATTGATGCACTCGCAACCTCTGACGTAACAAGTTGATCTACGAGCGTCTCGATTACGGTGAATGATTTAGTTCCGTGGTCAGCTGTGCGTGCATTTGAGCAGCTTTCTTCGGCTTGGCACTAAAATTGAATGGTTTGCAGCTACTAAAACTTCTGTAGAGGGTGGCGGCTCCACTCCATGCAGCATGTGATGTCACACACGCCATGGCAAAATGGCGCTCCCCGACGCTGTACGGTGTTTATAGCCGGTGTCTTCTAGGGCTCATTTCGAAATGAAATATTCTGTTACAGTCGATTTCTCGTATATTTACAGGCACAATAGATACTCTACATCAATTATTTGTTTAAAATGACATATTCTTGTGTCACCGTGTCATGAGCCTTTTAAGCAGAACGAAATATATCTTGCTTCGCAAGTAGCCGCGACAATGAAGCTCAAAAAGAGGTCGAAAGTTCACGACGAAGGTCTAGAAGAAAGAAGCAATGAAGGGCCTGTTGTTGTAGAAACGTGTTTCAATGAATACATGTGGCTTGGTGAGTTGGTTCACAGTTCAAAACGCACGGCCATGTTCGTCTCATTGTGTCCCTGTTGATTCAGAACTAAGACAATAATGCCAAGGAAAGTATAGGGGGATGTTATTTATAGTAAATTTAATGTAAATGTGAAGAAAGAGAAGTGGGCGAAAAGATAACTTTCTGTGGGGAGGGATCGAACCTGCGACCTTCGAATAACGCGTCCAAACTCTATACCGAGGCATAAATAAGTAGCCGCACCTAAAGCTACATTCGAATCAAGAATTAACAAAACTCGTTAATTAACCTTAGCTTTTTAACTTGAGAACCGTTTACGTGGAGGACCTGGAGGACGCGGCCATTTTTTAAGACCCAGAAAACGCACGTAATTCGATGTAAAGGTCAACGAGATTAAAGGCCTCAAAGTAGGCGTGACCAAAACTGAGCGCACCGGCGCGCAGCAATTCCTGCAAGTGGGTTACATCAGACCATGAGCTCACGTGATGAACTCTGGAAAGAAGACGCGTCGCACCAGAATGTGCTCAGAAAAAACGTCATGTCCTCTAAAATACCGAATAGACTGCTTTTTCTTTGCGTTTTATCTGTAGCCTTTATATGTTTCTTTGACACTGTACCCAATAACCGCAATTTCGACTTGTTCTTTCACTGCAAAGCTTAAAACCAGGCGGCAGACAGTGTGCCTCTACATGTCGCACTGAAGCGAACGAGTTCTGTGCAATTATTACGCATTTGCGAAATAAACAGATATGAACTACAAACCAAACGCACGATTAAGCCGTTCGATGGAGTATCAGGAACGCCTTGCCGTTTTTCCTGACCATATTCTGCTGCGAGGGGCCTTTCTTCAAAGTTCGTCACGTGAGCTTCTGGTATGCTGTAACGCAGCTGACAGATTTCCTGCGAGCCCGGTGTGCTCAGTTTCGGCATGAGCTATGTCAAGGCCTTCAAGTACGATGCTAATTATCTCAAGTTACGCGCATTTATCACGATTTTTGAAATTTGGCATCCCATACATTGCCACGCCCTACAGCTTTACCATATAAACAATGACCCTCAAGTTCATAATTAAAAAGTGAATTAACGAGTTCTAATTATTGCTCAAATAAACTTTAGAGGCGGCAGTGTTATTCCACCTCGGTGTATAGATCATTTGCGAAGACGGCAAAGGCCTGTCTGTCGTAGCCTTTTTTAAAAAATCTGAATTATCTGAAAAAAAAGACCCTGAATATCTTGAAGCTTATCTTAACACTCTTCGTCACGACGATTGCTACAAAATACGATTTCATTGACAAGCCATATCGAAACTCTGCATCCTGTCGCAGTTGTGTCCAATGCCTTTCCCTGTTTAAAAGAGTCATGTTAAGATTTCGAGTGAACATAGTAGCGTTTGCATTGCGCGTTGGGTGGTTTGGGCTTCATATTCATGAAGAGTGAGATATATCAATCACTTGATTCGACAAATCGGTGTACATGTCCAGGAATTAGGATGGATGGATGGATGGAAGCTACGAGCGTCCCCTTTATAACGGGGCGGTGACATGTCTGCCACCAGGCTCGAAAAAAAACTTTCTTTTTATGGTGGCCTAATGCCTTATCTACATTGATTAAATCTATGTTATTACAGCAAAGAAAAATATAAGTTCACGGTCCATCTCTCTGCTTCTTAAGGCAGAATGACCTTATTTTCCCCCTTCTTCATTTTTTGTCCTTTATCTCTACTTTTCTGCCACCAATACTCTAACCGTCTCTTACCTATATTTCTATCGCGGACGTGTTCAGCTTTCCATTGTTGTCCCTAAAACCCAAGGCTTCATGTAGACTCGTGTCCACACGTATATCTGGGTGGATATCGCCACATTCAATCAGTACATGTTCCATCGTTTCCTTAGTTCCCCCCACAGCATGTACATTGTTCTTCTTCGTTACAGAATCTCGCTTTATAGCTACGCGTTCTAAGGCAACCCGACCTTGCCTCAAACAGTAAAGCGCTTCCCCTTGAATTATCATAAAACCTCTCCCTCCTTATTTCGTTTTTTTCCCTTTCGGTAGTCACTGAGAGCCGGCTTCTTTTCCATCGCTGTCATCCAATAAGTCCTCTCCGCCTCTCTGACTTTTCGCTTAATGCTCCTTGTTGCCATGTCGCCCACACTGCTAGCCGTATATTTACTGGTGAGCCTCCTAGTTCTTTTTCTCCACTGCGTGTCGACGCTTTTTCTATACAAATACCTGAAAACCTTCCCTGCCCATCTACTCTCCTTCATTTTCCGCAGCCTCTCTTCAAATCTAATTTTGCTCTGAGCTTCCCTCACTTCAAAACCTGTCCATCCCATATCACCCTTTACAGCCTCATTTGTCGTCTTCCCGTGAGCGCCCAACGCGAGGCGTCCCACAGTCCTTTGATTTACATCCATCCCAGATTGCACCTCTGACTTCATGCACACCACTGAGTTCCCAAATGTAAGCCCCGGAACCATCACACCCTTCCACAGCCCTCGAAGCACCTCGTACCTATTGTATCCCCATAACGCTCTGTGCTTCATGATTGCAGCATTCCTCTTTCCCTTTGTTACCGATGCTTTCTCTTGTACCTCCATATATCTATCCCCCCTCATTTACCCACACTCCGAGGTACTTGTATTCGCTTACCCTCGGTATTTCTTGGCCCTGTATTAAGACCGCATGGTCTTCGTGATCACTGAATACCATCAATCCACATTTTGTAGCACTAAAACCTAGTCCTAGAGCCTCGCCCTCCCTTCCGCATATATCTGCCAGCCGCTGTATATCATCTTGACTGTCCGCAAATAAGACAATATCGTCAGCATAAAATAGACCTGGAAGCTTCTGCTCAACCATCGCGCCTGCCTGTTTGTGTGACAGATTAAATCCAATGTTGCTCCCTTCTAGCGCTTTTTCCATCCTCACCATGTACAGCATGAATAACAGCGGGGACAAAGGACATCCCTGTCTCAGCCCCTTGCTAATGTCAACGCTGTCCTTGCTGCTTATTCCTTCCCATTCTACACAAACTGTATTTTCTCGGTATATCTCCCTCAAAAGCTGTATACAGTCGTCACCTATGCCCACTTCCTTCAATATATCCCACAAAATTTCCTGATTAACGTTGTCATATGCCCCGGTGATGTCTAGATAAGCTACGTATAAGGGCCTGTTTTCTATTTTTGATATTTCTATACACTGTGTAAGAACAAACAGGTTATCGTCTAACCGCCTGTCGATTCGGAATCCATTCTGGAGTTCTCCCAAAATATCATTTTGCTCTACCCACGTTTCTATTTTTAATTTTACTGCCTGCATCGCCAACCGGTATAGCACCGATGCAATAGTTAGCGGTCTATACGAGCGAATGTTATCCTTTTCTCCCCTGCCTTTATAGATTAAGTTCATTCTACTTTTTCGCCAACTGTCTGGTATTTCCCTCTCCTGTAAGCACTTTTCTACGGCTTTCAGCAGTGCTTCTTTAGTGCTCTGTCCTAGTTCGTTAATTAGGCTGACGGAAACCCAATCTAAGCCAGGAGTAGTGCGCTTAGGAATTTTTCCTTCGGCCTTCTTCCAATTGAAATTTTCAAGTACTACATCTTCCTCGGTTGTACTCTTCTGTATACTTTTACTCACCGGGGGAATCCCCTGGGCGACCTTTTTAAACGAATCGGTTGTTACCTTTCGGATGTAACCTAGCGCTTCATACCCTTCCAACTGATTTCCTTCTTCATCTACCATATGTTGTTGCATTGTTACAGACTTCCTACCTAGCGCTTTTAGGTGGCTCCAAAATATCCTAGGCGCGGCCTTCTTCTTTTCGCGAATCTCTGTCATCCAGCGTTCACTTTCGCCTTTAATTTTTGCCTCGACTAATTTCTGCACAATGGATTTTTGCTCTAAATATATTTTCCATACTTGGTTGACCTCATCCTGTGGCCGCTTCTCCTTTTTTGCTTGTCTGTGCTGCCGTGATGCCTCACGTCGCTTCTCGATCGCATCCCGGATTTCTTTGTTCCACCAACTTTTTCGCTTTTTCTTTCCTTTCCAAGAAATAGTTTTCTTCTCTTTTTCTATTTCTTTCGTGATTACATGTAGCAGCTCACTATACTTCCAGTCTTTGCCTGGAAGTTCGTCTACTTCTTCCTCGACTTTCAGTTTCAGTTTTCAGTTTTATATCCCATTTGTAATGTTATGCGTTTATGATCACTACCCAAGCTGTTAATGCCTTCCTCGTCTATTCTCATCTCTCTAAGTTTGTCATAGATTCCTTCTGTCATGAGACAATAATCAATGCTCGACTGCCTGTTTCCGACTTCCCACGTGATGTGGCCCTCACACTCAGGCCCCGCATTAACTATTTCAAGACTATGTTGCTCGCAGAGATCTAGCAATAACTTGCCATTGGAGTCTGAATATCCGTCAAGGTCATGTATGTGTGCATTCATGTCCCCTAGAAGGATTATTTCGGCATCATGACCAAATTCTTTAATATCGGTGCTTATGCATTTCACTATCTCCAGATTCTTTTCTCTGCAGTTATTCCCCGTCCACAAGTAAGCTACACCTAGCCACGTTTTCTTTCCACCTACTGTGCCCGAAACCCACAGGTGCTCTGAACACGTTTGCTTCACTCTATCCCATTTTGCTCTGCTATGAATTAGCATTCCAATACCCCCCACCTCTCCTTTCTGATATGATCCTGTTGCATCCTTCCCAAATGTAATTGTCAATATGTGGTGGCTCTTCCAAGTCTCTAAGGTGTGTTTCTGTAACCGCATAAACACCTATCTGTTCCTTGTTTAACTGTCCCTCAATCTCTAACCATTTTGCCTTTTTTCTGCCACCCTGCATGTTAATGTAACCAATTGCGACACGCGCCTTCTCCCTTCTTTTACCTTTTCTCTGGTTTTTCGCTATACTACCTGTCACAGAGTCCCCCCTGGTTGTTGTCCTCATTACACGCTACCCTGGACACCGAAGGGCCCGCGTGCCCCCCCAAAAAAGCTACTGCGCGTCCTGCAAGTCGCCAACCCACCTCATGACCAAGCCTCCTATTGAAGTGTATTCCGTCTCTTCGAAAATTACCCCACCTGTGCACCTCTCTGTTTATTTCCACTACCTCGATGCCCTTCTCTCGACTCATCCGCCATATCTCTTTGTTTGCGTCGACAACCGCTCTTTGCAGGTTGCCGTCCCGCACCGGTACCTCCGGTATTGTGCATACCACTATCTGCACCTGAGGGGAAATGGCGCGCATGTCATCGACCCCTTTCGCCAATGTGGTCGCTAGTTCGGCTGATTCTTCATTCAAGACGTCGTTTAGACCTCCTGCAATTATCACGAGGTTACGTCCATTAGCTTTAGTTGCGAGTTCTGCGCTAGCTTGTCTCATCACTGATCCCAGCCTACGTCCCGGGAACGTCCCTATTAAAACTCGTTTGTCGCCTCTCACCCTTTCCTTGACTGCTTCTGCGCATCTAGCTAAATTCGAGTCCCCGGCCATTATAACGTGCTCCGACTTTTCTGCTGGACTGTCCCGCACCTGGCCACTGCCTCGGTCACCAGCTCGCGCAACCGCCGCTGTTTTGCTCCCTCCCATCCCCAAAACCACCTCGCGGAAACTGGGTCCTGTGCCCCCTGCACCTGTCTTCCCCAAACCTGTCTCCACCTTCGCGTCTCCCACTATGGGGGTTGATGGCCCCCCTGTTCCCGCCGTCGCTTGCTTCCTTGTTCACCATGACTGCCTTCGCTAACCCTTCCTCAGCTGACTTTAGCCTTTCTCCCATAGCCATCGTTTTTTCTCGCTCTGTCGCCAACGCATTCTCCAGCTCGGCGATTTTTACCTTGAGCTCATTCTGGGCAGCCATCATTATTTCCATTTTCGCCTCTAACTCACATTGCTTACACTTGGCGTCAGCTTGTTCTGCCTTGTCATCCTCTATTTTCCATCCCATTCCGCACCCTGAACACTTTACGCTCTTTTTGACCATGGCCAGATCGTTCACACTTCGGATTACATGCACTCAAAGCCAAAAGGTACCACAAAACTCCGCCAGTATGCTTCAAAGCACTTGTGTACCCTTCAGCCACGTGGTGGCCGAAAAAAAAAGAAAAAAAAAAGCCAAGCGACTGTCACACAAGAAACAGTACAAAGTTGTAACCCCAATTAATCTTCAATCTAGTGGGTTATGTACTCATATAACTAATAAAAGCAAGCTCGAATCATGCAGAAAAAACTTATCTGTCGCTGTCATTCCGGAGCCCACGAAAAACACGTCCGTCCTCTAGCGGCACTACGCGGCACTTCAGAACACACCTGCAAACGTGAACCGCTCGCTAGGATCAATGCCCTCAGCATACGGGACATCGCCGAACAGCGCCTCTAGCGGTCGCCCTTGGAAACATGCGCGTTTTCTATGGGAGAGCGTCGTTTTTCGCGAATAACTTATGATAGAAGCCATCTTTCACTAAATTCCCGAGGAAATAGGCTCTACGCAACTATCCCGACATCTCATGGAAGCGGCAAGATTATTTACGTTCAAAAACCCGTTCCAAATTGCGGGCGAAGCTTTAAGTATGGGAGTCTATGAAAACGGTCAAATTTAGGCGGGTTTTCTGGCCACTAAAATGCGATTTGCGACGAGACTATAGCATCGATTGGTATATTCCCGGGGATTCATCAACTTCAATGACTCAGCTATCATCTGGTTGCAGCAGCAACTCTTCAAATGGCGAAAACGTTGTTCCGAAACCACAGTTTTCATAACAAGGTCGCGGAATTCATTGTGGTAGATATATAAACTGAGTTTTCGTCTGCAGGGACGCGTCGAAGCGATAGCCGAGCGCGTTGAACGACGAGAGATCAAAGTCGCTGATAACACAACCGCGAGTTCGCAGGTTCGATTCCGGCTGCAGCGTCGATTTTTTTCTCGCTTAGTCTGGCAGCCTTCCGCCAGATGGCATACGACGAAATGTAGGTCATTTAGTTTCGGTTCTTGTTTTGTTTCTTTCTATCCGCACCAAAGTTATCGTGAAAAAATAACTGGTTTCATAGTATCATAAAATACTAAAATTCTTCTAAGCGCCTTTCTCGTTTAGATATAAAGTATCCAGTCAATAAACAAACGCAGATAACAGGATTTTAAAGTTGGTTTCTTAAGGTAAATGTTTATGGAAATATTATCAATATTTTTTACTCTACAGCTCTGGATAGGAAAGGTGTATTTGTGTGACTCTTGTGCTGCCTGAAACGTACGAAACAAAAGTTTAGCGTCGATTGTGCGGAATTAAAAGACACAAAAGTATACAAGCTTCCAGCAATCGCATTGTAGTGTTCGTACAATGGAATACCGCTGGAGATATATATTTGACGGAGTCCATTTAAAGCGGAATTTCTTGCGTACACCATCATGGTCAGTGATTCTGAAATATGTTGCAATAACGAATTCATATTGTTTGTTCGTCGATCATGTTGCGACATTATTACAGGAGAAAGCAAGACATTTTAAGTTTCTTGCAGACCCCGTGGATAGGAAGTTTCCTGTTAACATATTTGTCAAAGAAGACGGCTGGGCATTTTATGAACTTAACACGTTCTAGCGCTGGTTTGATTCGTGCAAGAGAACGGGAATTCTCCTCTACAGCTTTATGCGGTGAATTAAAAACATTGTATTTGATTTTTAGAGCGTAAGCTTTCTGACGCTATATGTTCCAAGTTCATTCTTCGCGTGTAATTGACCTTGAGCTGCCGGAGCGCTAGCATGGCAGGCGTGACGTCACGCGACGCGGTCCGCTAGCATTTTTTTTTTTTTTTGCGCTAGCTTTTTTGAACACAACGATTTGTGAACGTCCTTGCGCTCATTATTAGCACAAATTAGGTTTTGAACCGGGAAGTCTGCGATGCATGTCAGAGTTCCGTCTTCAGCATCATAAATGCTCGAACTTTTAAGTGCAGTGCACTTTAGGGTGGCAGGCTGTCGTTGTCGCTTGGCGTAACGAAGGCAGAACCACACATATCATAGCCAGCTGTGGCATACTGAGCGCGCGCTCGCGTCAAGGAAAAGTCTTCTTCTTCTTGTTCTGCCTTGATGATTATAAAAACGCAGGCAGAACCACATATAGCATAGCCAGATGCAGCATATTGAGCGCGCGCTCGCGCCAAAGAGGGTCTTCTTTCTTTTGTTCTTCGAGCGCCTTGATGATTATATAAAGTGCGGACATTATACTATGGCTAGAGAAGTACGACAACACAAGCTACATATAAAAATTGAAATATGAAGCAAGCGAGAAATAGACAGAGAGAGAAAGAAAGGGAAAAAGTAGGATGGGAAATAGAAATAAATAGAAATAAAGAGAAAAAATACAGAAAAAACCTGGAAAAATGAACAAGAAAGAAAGAGAGGAGCAAAGAAGCAGAAAACGGGACAGAAACAAAGAAGGCGGCCCAGCTCCGCAGTTCACACTCCCTTCAGTCGTGGCACCAATAAGGCGAAGCTGCCTTAATTTTTTTAACACGAAAGCGTTTTATGCCGGGGTCCTCCAACACTTCAGTGACGTATTTGCGTGATGCAAATGACGCTGAGAAAATGTACACGATCAGATGTTAAAGAAAAATGTTCTGTCAACGGGAGTCGGACCCACGACCTCTCGGTTTGCAACAACTGATGCCGGGCACGCTATCCGCTGCGCCACGGTAATATTTAATTTCTGTATTGCACCGGGCCACGGTGAGACACTGCAGAGTCTTTCCAAACGGGCCTTTTATATCTCTTACTTTCCTTTCACAGTGCTTTTGGTCGGTGGGGTGGTGGCGCTCTCTGGTAGTAGTAAAGGGAAGTAATGCATCATGACCATGGCCTCCGCGATCAGATCCTGCAATGCGTCGTTGCTGCGCGTCCGTCGCAATTTTGCCAACGTCTTAACACACCGCGAGGCGGCGACCTTAGCCCAAGCGTCGGCGTCGGCCATAGCATCCATCCATACCAAAAATCCATACCAAAAGCATCCATCCACACCAAAAAGTTCTGCGACGCGTGCCTGCCTCGCCTCGCTGTAATACTGCGCTCCCGCTTACGCTCGCCGAGAGAGACAAAAATTTTTAATAAAAGAATCAGTCAGTCACGTCAGGCATTGCCCGACGCCCCTAACCGTCTGCCGGAATCCCTTGGGACACGTCAGCATCAACAGCTTGACTGCTGATGTGTTGCTGGACGTTGGGGTCTTGGCTGCGGAGCAGAGCCTTCCAGTGTTCTAGAGTGTGTGAACCATCGTATTGACTCGGACATGTCCACAGCATGTGGGCCAAATTTGCTGCTTAATCGCAAAATTTGCACTGTGGCCGGAAAACTTCTGGGTGCCACTTGCTTTAGAGAACGGGGTTTGGAAAGATCCCTTTCTGGAGAAAAATCGTGGCCGGGCTACCGGGGACACACGACGTGCGTTACGTTTGCCTTTAGTCCAGCCGTGGCATTCAATGACTCTTTAACGTGCAGCGGCATTTCGACCTTATCCTGAGTTCAATCAGCGACGTTCTTGGGGCTGTCACACAGTTTTTTTGTTTACGCTCTCACTGTTAGCTACTACAGCTACCACAAGGGTTTATTTAAACATTGAGCATTGTTACGACTCGGGTCCAGCGGGTCTCATTGTTGGTAGCTGGCCCGCCGCCGGTCCCCTAGCCCATCTTTAGCAGATAGGAAGGCGCTCGTAGAGAGATATTACAGACGTTTATTTACATTGAGAGATCGGGAGAAGAGAGTTTTTACAAAAGTCTTCGGCTTTTAAAGCCCGAGTCCGGCAATTTGAGGCAATCAAACCGGTGGCAGCAACAGCCATCAATAAGGTTTCCTGCCGCACAACGCCCTGCCCCCCAGAAAGGAGGTAATGGGACGCACAACACATTCCTCAGAAGGGCAAGGACGAGAAGTCCAATTGGGGAACCCCAATGCCCCACACAGGGGGATGTCCACATACCACGCCCAGACGACACGGAATTGTCGGCGAGGAGGAAATGTCCGAAGGGGAACCGGACTGGTGCCAAGTCGGTGACCTCTGAAGACGTGGTTGTTGCTGTCGACCACACCGCAACCGCTAATGGCCCCGTCCAGCCGCAGAGACATGCCGCGCCGCTGGGAAGGTGTCAACAGCTCTTTTCCCACGCCGGCCGCATCTTGCAACAAAGGGCTGTTCGCCGCACGCTTGCTGGATTTCTGGTCACCTGAGCACGCCGCGCGCTCGTGGGCATACCAGGAAAAGGGGGTTAAACTAGCGCCCCCCGAAGAGCAGCGAACACGGGAGGAACTTTTGAGTGACAGGAGCATTCTCTGGTGCCTCTGCCATGATGGCTTCCAAGGCCGATCGTAACAGATGGACGTTAGTCGAAGGGATAAAGATGTACCACCAAGCGCCAACGCGGATGCATCCACGTTAAACGGTGCTATAGCTGCCAAAGAGCCCTACACATTGTGCAAGCTCTCTTACATCAATGTACAGTAAGCGTTAAACATGTTTATTTTTTTTACTGAACGGAAAAAAGTGGTCAGTATTTAATCGGAAGGATATTGGTCCAAGAGCTTGGGGTACAGCTGTAGTTATTTCGTAAAACTCAGTTTGGGTACAGGCTATTTCCACTCTCTGTTCCCCTAGGTAACTATCTTTGGCGGGGAAGCTCAGTCTTGAAGCTTGCCCCGCCACTCGAACGCTCCTGGAAGATGGCCATGATCCACAGTATTCTGACCTAAGAAAGCTGCCTCCACCTGTGAAGGCTGTCACCTCTTCCAAATAATGTTTATTTCGCTCTCTCTCTCACTCTCGGCAAAGAAGCATTCACAGAGAGTTGTACACGTGCACGAATGGTACATCATTACACTACAACTGAATCTATTTATTATACGCATATCAATCCATCTCGCCAGTAGCCGCTGGTAAATTTACCGGCACGCTGCCATCAGGAATCTCACTCAGAATTAGACACCGTTTGGCTATCAGCGGCGAGTTTTCGCAGATTAGGGATGTCGCGTGAGAGGCAGGCGATCTTAGGGCACATTACGAATTTTTACCAATTGCGAAATACCGATGGACACAAATTTGCAGTATTGAAATTAATTTATTCGCTAACGTTTGACGTAGTCATGCATATGTCGACATTACACGATGAGCCATTTTCGCTGCATTTGTTGCTTCGCGTTAGGAGCAGGTACTGTGGGCATGACCCACAAAAAATTCGACCAATCTTAAGCAGCTAGTGACCAATGCGGAAGCGAAGCGGGGTAGGTTAACGTTATAATCGTCCACATATCTCGAAATAAAATTGACATTTACACCATTTGCATAGGGTTATTTACTTGGAAGGACAGGAGAGGGAGCAGGAAGGAGACATTGCCCCCCTTTTCCCTTTCACTCTCCCCCCTCTCTCAAAAGTAGGAGGGCAAAAAACGTCACCTAGTATGTATATTCGTAGTCATCCATAATCTTATACAGCCAGCTCATTGTGGTTTCCATCAAAATGACTCGAATGAACTTGCTCCTCTTCCCCACCAAGGCCTTAAATTAGACAACTCTTACAGTAAAGAAAGAAAAAGCAATCGTCTTATTCTGAGGACTTTTCTGAAGTACATTGCTTTATAAACCACATGCTTTCTTTAAAATAAGAGAATTGAACGTATTAGAGGCATAGTACAAGCTTTGTTCTTTTTTTAATTTACAACGCCGAACTGTGACTAAAATGTTTGCAGAGGGAATGCCCAGATTGAAAACAGGTTAAATGTGGTGCGCACCGGGTAAGCATACTGGAATTTTTTTACGGAGCTAGCTCCTAGCCAAATAGTGCGTGCGTTTAGAGGGTGTGTACAAAAAAGTCTCTTCGACAAAATTGAATCTGGAGTACAAGGGGAGAGTGCTCGGTGAGGTGTGAGGTACGAAGGGCGCTGACGAGAGAGGGGCCAGGTGCCGCATAGGCCTGCCATGCAACTGGACGCGTGTTTGTCGCGTACCTCTACTGTCGCAGTGAATCACACGTGCGTCTGCGGGGGTCATTCTCAATCCGACATTGTCACCTTCATTTAGCGGCAGTGGTACGCCTGAGGAACAAGGAGCTTTCGAGGGGAGACGCCGAGAGCAGCGAAAAAGAACGTGCCTGAGACGCCGAGTGCAATCGACGACGGCGACAACGCTGCCGATCGTTCCGCCGAGGACAAAGCGAGGTTTCGGCGAGCCTTCCTTCGGCATAAAGGAAGGGGTGCTTAAAACGATGGCGCGATGCTTCTTGTCCGTGATGGTGATGTTACTCCGTGCAGCGATATTGCCGTGCCGTACCACACAGCTCGTTGGTCGCACAACTTCACAGAGTAGAATGGCTCTGAATTTTCTGTTTATAATGTTCATTGACAAGATCGCAAGCAGTGATAACAAGGCTAAATTTACAATCCAAGCAGATAACACCAGGTTATATTTTGGTGAGGATCATAATAGGGATTTTGCGAGAAGAGCTAATGAGACCCTAATTGCTTCAATTTGTCTTCATCAAAACCACCTAAAATTACCATACTGAAAGGAAAAAAAGTCGAAATTTAAGGGCTTGATTTGCTTTGTTAGACACAATATTAATGAGAAATTACATATATTGAAGTCATGGAAATTACAGAGGATGTTATTAGTAGTAATTGTAATGTAAATATGAAGAAAGAAAAGTGGACGAAAAGATAACTTGCTGCTGACAGGGACAGAACCTGCAACCTTCGATAACTCGTCCGATGCTCTATCAACTGAGCTACGGCGGGGGTCATCTCCCCGTGCTCTTTATGGGGTATATATAGATTTTAGTCATTTTGGAGATCGGTATCGACATGTTCTTCAGAAACGACCTGTATATGAGATGTTGAAACGGTTTTTTTTTTATGGCAATGCTCACTGACATTTTGCCCCCGCTTTACCATCTTCTCTGCCCTGGCCCTTGCGGGACTAAATTGCGTGAATGCGGTCCGCTGAAGGAAGTGAGTTTGAGACCCCTGCTTTAAAGGGAGATTGAAGATCAAAACAATTTTTCGCTTATTAGTAAAGTACAATTCCACAATCCCGAAAACACCACTCTTACCGCGACACGACGCTCGGTAAGTGAGAAAACGCGCGAAAAGAAAATACTGGTGGAGACGCCAGCTTGAGATTCCCGCTCCAAATACTGTGACGTCATAGATTTTGAAGGCGTCTGCTGGATCCTACGTAGATGATAATCGATCAAATGAAGTACATTTCATCTGTGGGTGCCTTAGACCTAGCATACGAAGTTTCAGAAAATTTCATCAGGCCAATGTAGCGAAAATACGAAAAATACATTTTGAAATTTCCGACGTCACGCGCAGAGATTTCGGTGGAAATTTAATAATGAAACGTCAACCTTGATTTTCTCCGCTAATAATGAAGTTCTGATTGTGAAACATATGGCATTAGTGTTCTCAGAGGCCACTTTGTCAATCTAAACGAAGTCATTGTTTCTCTTTAGTGTCCCTTTAAAGACTCACCGATAAGCGCGACATGCAAGTATTAAATGGGTCCTACCGAGGGACGTTTTAAAAACATTATAATGTACAAATCTAAGTACGCGAAAAGAAACAGTGACACAAGAAGCAGTAAGGAAACCAGACGAGCGCTAACTTCAAGCTCGCTTGCACGCGTTCCTGGTTCTAAATGAAACTGGCCGAAATAGCCGGGTCTCAAACCAAGACCTGATGCCCGGTTGTGCTGACCGCATAGACAGTGCAACAAACAGGTGGGTTTTACGGTTGTGTACATCCAAATATTTACGGGGGTTCTGCATCACAGAACTACGATATGATTATGAGGGACGCCATTGTGGAGGACTCCGGAAATTACGATCATCTGGTGTTCTTTAACGTGCAGTCACATCGCACATATAGCATTTCGCCTCCATCGAAATGCGACCGCCGCGGCCAGGATCGAACATGCAACTTTATGGGTCGGAACCCGAGCACTGTAACCACCACACCATCGCGGTGCATGGTCGTATATACGAATATAATTGGATTGGTTTCATTACGCTTTCACGAACAGTTAGCAAATAGGCGAAGACGAGCTGTATAGGATGTCATGTATACATAATGAAAAGTTTATTTCGGAAGTCTTTTATTATGTGCTCCAGAGACGTAAAGACCGTTGTTTAAATTAAAGCGTCTTATTTAAATTGCTTAATATCAGAAGATAATTCAGCAATCTCGCGCCTGTCATGAATTTCGACCTTTATTTCTGCTCCTTCTTGAGCTCTAAAGAATACTGTCACTGGCAGTGAATATACACGCCCTGTTGCCTTCACGCTATAGCGAAAAATTAGCGAAAAATAATTCATTTGTAAAGTGACACCAACAACTTGTAAAAACCGCATGACCATCTCATGGGCTGCTATTATTTCTTGAAATTAGGTTTTTTAGATTACGAAAACGGCAGCGACAAAAGCTAGTCCTTATTTTCACCAAGAAACCCGCGGGGGCCGGCGACTACACAACCGTACGAAATATATTGAAAAGGACGAGAGGAAGGGCAGGACGCGCTTTCGAAATAAGAGTTTTTCAAGCACAGCCAAGTGAGTTGTGTACACGCATTCGTTGAAAAAGAACTGCTGATTCACTATCGAGCAACCAGCCGACCGCCCGTCGTACGCCTTGCTCTTATCAGTCGGCGATCACGGTTCGCTCTCGGTGGCGGTAGTCGATTTTTTTTTATGTATGTGTTGTCCTTTTTGTCTGCCGCGCGGACGGCGTCATCGCGCCAATTTTGAAAGTTGAAGGTCTGTACGCCACGTGGTGTCAAAAACGGAGAACTAAAACAGATGTCCCGAATTCCTGGGTATGATCTACTGAAGAGTACTTTTTAATTTAAGTCAGCTCACTCTGTAAGTTTAATACGATGAAGTGTGTCTCTTATTGAAAAAGATGTGTTCATAAATAGTAGAGAAATTAACATAAGGGGTATATAATTACCAGGTAATTTATGCGACCTTTATTTATGCGACAGCGCCTTCGAAAAAGTGCCTTGTTTTGCGCTGACAGAAACAGCATTGATAGCTTTGGTGCAGTTGAATTTATGAACGCGGCGGGGCTTTCTGTAGAAATTTTTTTTAATGCTTAGATTTTACCTATCAAGTACAGTGGTAACCTTCGCCAATGACACCTTTGTGCAAAAAAGATGGGGTGTGCATTGGATCATGTATAGCACCGATTTTAAGCGACATTTTCTTAACATACGTTGATAAGCGTATTGTCTCATCTGTTGACGCTGCAAGTGTTGCAAAGATTTTCAGGTACGTGGATGATTACCTTGTGCTGTTAAGAAACACGCCTCTGGGGGGGGAGCGGGGGCTACACAGCAAGTCCTGCAGTTGTTTGAAAGATGCGGTGAGGGTCTCAGGTACACGTCAGAGATGCCTAATGAGGGATGTTTACAATTTCTAGATCTGCACCTTAGCTTTAGTGACCACATTTGCAGGGAATACCGACCTCGTTCCAAAAATCTATCCTGGGATATGATTCGGCCCATTCAAAGATTATAAAGAGAGGGATAGCAAAGAACTGCTTGAGTGCTGCGCTTGCTAAGTCGTGCGAGCACCATGTAGGAGACAGCGTGAAAGGCCAAGTTGAACGCTTGAAATTGGCCGGCTTTCCTGAACCGCTGATTACGTCCGTGCTGGAGAGTCTGGTAAAGGAGGTGAAGGCTGGCGGCCTAGCCGCCAGACAAAACGGGAGTGAACCACGGGAACGTCCTGTGCCTATCCCTTACGTACACCAGCTCTCGCACCGACTGAAGAAGGTGGCGGAAAAATTCGGCGTACACGTCGTGTTTACGGCGCCGAATAAGCTTGCACGCATGTGTGCAGCGGTGAACGGGCTAAGCCAAGACAAGGCTTGTAAAGTGAGCCACGTCACTCGTTTTGTTCCGTGCAAGACCGCAGTGGTATATAAGATTCCGCTGTCCTGTGGCCGGTGTTACGTAGGCCAAACCGGCCGATGCATTAACGAAGGCTGCGGGAGCACCGAGCGGCAGTGAAAACGCTGGCTGGTGGTGGGCACCTTCCCGATCATTGCAGGAGATGTTCTTGCTCTCCGTACAATGAAAAAACGTCCGCGCTGCGCAGCTTCGCAACGCAGGGGGAGAGGGAAATCTACGAAGCTCTGGTCATTAAAAAAGAAGCTGAAGCGTGCATCAGCAGTTCCTCCTTGGCTCTCTCTGACAAGGAACTTGGCTATCTGGACAGAAACTGATAACTCATCTTTGTTGTGGAATTTTTCAGTATTAACAGGACCTTTGCGCGCATGCACTCTCCTAGTTGTCTATATATACTTGAATGTTATGTGGAATAAAGTTTAGGTGAAATCTAGCGTTGTCCTGTATTCCTTCTTCTCGTTCAAGTCCTTTTCGCTAGTAAACATGTCATATTATTCGAGAAAATTAAATACCCCTCACTGAATGGATTTGTACCCCGGATCCTCGGGGTGGCAGTTCCGTATCCTACCATGGAGTCACCCTGGATGTTTTCTTAATTACCGGTTTCTTCACATGGTACAAATAACAATGGCGGACACTTCCTATAATAACGAACAAAACTACAGCAAAGTCAACAACCTGACAAACGTATGAGGAGTTACAATACGACAAGTCATTTAGGTAAGCCAGGGTTTGGACCGTGGACAGCCAGTCAGGCACAAAGTCTTGATGTTTGAGTACATCAGTGTACTGAACAATGTTCTCGCGAAAAAGCACGCGTGCAGGCCGCCGGCGAAGACCGCAATGTACGCCGGTCATTCTAGCTGGCCATAGACACTGGAGTCTAGTAAATTGGTGCTTGGAACTCATTTGCGAAAATACCGTATACAGGTGTCGTGCCGGGCAAAGAATCACGTTAACCTATGTACCATAGCGCGGCGGTAGAGTAAAATAACAACCAGTCTTCACACAATGCTAGTAGCGCAACGAGTGTGTGGTTTAATGTTTCTCACCCACTGCAAAATGCTCAGCCAGAATTCTTCATCGTCATCAGCCACGTGCAGCATCAACAAAGTGCACGTAATACATTATAGATGTGTATCGGGTACCTCGCTTATCCGCAGGACTAGTAATGATGAAGTAGGTGCTGCCCTACTTCCCAAAAATTATTATTGATGGCGTAGTCATAGGTCGGCAAAAAAATTTACAGCTCACTCAGACTCACTCATGAAACGTTCCTCGCCCTTTGGGCTCACAGTCACCAATGTTTTCTTGAAGCGGACTCACTCGGACTCAGACTCCCAAAAATTTCCCTCAGCCAGAATCACTCGGACTCAAACTCACCACAATGTAACTCACCCAAACTCACTCAGACTCAGAGTCACGGCTATTATTGAGTCTCAGTGGGTCGACTGATGAGTACCTTAGCGCACTATTCTCTGTTTTGTCCATGGTGTCAGTGCTTTTTAGCAATTGGTATTTGGCATAATCCTTCAGTTTTTAGGAGCGATGCTCCTTAGGCCCGCACCCCCTCGTCGCCGTCGCCGCCGTCGAAGCTCCCCGCCGCATCACCGCACGCACCCCTGTCCCCTCAAACCGGCCAATGCGTGAAACCATCGCTTCGCCCTGTTGTCCGCGCGGCGCAGACTCACTCGCTCAGTCGTTCCCGCCACCGAGCGCACCAGATGCTCCCCCCCACCCGATCCCCACCCTACCGCCTTCATGAAAGACAGCAGCGAGATCCGGCGCATAGTCGTTTGTGTCCCATTTCTAAGGAGCCTCACTCATCTGTTGTATTCGTACGCGGAACAACTGCTAGTTTTTAATAAGACCTTTCTTTGAAAAAAGGATGGAAGAAGAGTCAAGCCACCCCACCCAACCTACCTCTGAAACTTACGCATCTATTCATTTAATATTGAGCTGGCGTATGAACGCTACTGCGTTGATGTGTGAGTAGACATAATTAGTATAAACGTGAGCCGACATAAGGCTGATAGTAATGCTGAAGCTGAGTAGATAGGACGAAAGGTCGGCAGAACAATGTGTAGCTCACTGAGACTCACTCATGAAATATACGGTAAACAAAGAAATGCTCTCTACAACCTAATTAACAACTGATTAGTTGAAGCGAAATTATCATTTGTTAATTGAAAGCAAGGTTCACTCCCCTCTTAGTTTACCCACCGCTAAATCAGGCGTTTCTGTTTTTTGTTTTTTTCTCTTAAAGTAACAAGTTCACTTTAGGTGAAAATGACAAAAACGCATTTCCCTACTGACTGGCCTAGCCTGATCCAACAATCCTTGCTAGTTATCAAAATTGCACAGACATATCTTACGGCTACAAATTATATAGCCCGATACCGTTGGTATTCAGGAATAAGATTGGAATTTTGGCTCCTATAGATAGGATCATTGTATTTGAGCTTGAATTCGCTTCGCAAAACAAGTCTAAATGGCAGCGAATGAGAGCTATACCAATATTGTACCGTGGTCGTGACCTTAGCGATAGCTGCAGCCATCGTATTCATCACAAAACTCTTTATTTGTTCGGAATATTGCTAGGGAAACGAAAAGTCAAGCTCTCAGTAATACACGCTGTATACACTGAAGGCGAGTCTCCATTTATGTACGCTGCATCGAAGGTTCTAGCATTATTGCTGGCTCTTGTCAGAGATCCCGAATGAACTTGATTATTCGCGTCATACACGTAATCTTAACACGGTGATGTGAGACAATCATGAAGCTTCCTGAAGATTAAGACGCGATCTGCGCCAAGCGTTGCTAAAAGCTTTAGTGGGTGAAACTCGAACACGTACACACAAAGCAAGAAATGGGCGTCGCAAGATTTTGCGACCGAATTAGCATAATCCCCTGTGCACACCTTGATACTGTCCTTTGTTGCATGCAATTAATGGGATCCTAAAAAAAGTCGCCTGGTATTTAGTCAGTGTTTAGGCTGTCCAATTAAGAAATCTTGCGCACCGCAAATTAAGCGACACGTTTTGTAGCAAGAGTGCTACTGGCAAATATATGGTTAGCCTCGTTCTCACAACTTCCTTTCTTATATCGAGTGCAGGAGAAAATGACGGCTCGCTTAGCTGCTCGCTGGGCGACGGCACTGAACGTGGACCGTTGGGAGAGAGAGAGAGATAATTTATTGAAAGGCAGAGAGGTCGGCCTGAGAAAGTGCACTGTAGCCTGCTGCTCTGTACAGGGGATAAAGGGAAAGGGGAGAAAAAGAGTGATGAGGGGTGATGATTGGGATAAAAAAGTTATGCTTATATACAAGAACCACGTAACATAATGATTTCGCTAAAGTAGGCTGTCCAGTCCTGTACTCTTGAGAAAATCTATCACAGCGCTGATACAGGGCTAGGCCGTATCGCGAAACAAGAGTATCGCGATAGTATTTGAGAGATACTTTTGAGTATATGTATTTCTGCATCGAGATACATTTGAAAAAGATATTTGTATCTCAGTAGTGAAATACTTTTCCGGTGTATCGATTGTATCGCGATACTATGCAGGGCACGGGTATCTCGTTACATTTTTTTTTCTGTGGAAATGAGTCTAGAAGCGTTTTCTGTGCTTCCAAGGGGAATATGAAGGTTTTTATTTTTTATTTTTTTTTTCGTGCCAAGAGAACAAAAAAGCTCGCCGCTGGTCGGCGGCATAGAAAGGGCCACGACGGTTTCCCTTCAAGCACAGAATGGCCCATGTGGTAAAGCGCGTGACGCTGCTGACGGCAGAATCGCGAAGGCAGTGTTGTCGGCCTCTGAAAATCGCTGTCGCTAAAGGCCAGTGCAGCATGACTAATTTTTTTTTACGTCAATGCCATTAGATTAGGCGGCACACCACTTTTTAATTGCAGTTGATACTTGCAAATATGTGATTATTACCCGTAATGTACTTTGTAAATCCGCTCCTCTGTTATATCTTAATGACGCTAAGCGTACTGTAATAAAAAAAAACTGGGAGGTTCAATGCTCTGCAACTTTGTTTCGAACATTATGTTGCACTAATTAATGTCTTTGCGGAATATAAGGATCCCCGAAAACAAAGGTATTCCTGTATCTGTATTCCGGAATACTTTTTGCGACTTTTTGCAAAAGTATCTCTGAGATATCCCGTTACGTCAACTGGAAATGTATTTCAGTATCTGTATTTTAGGCTTCCCTAATAGCAGTGGTTGACTTCTTCTGTTCGCACATTGCTGACAATATAGCAGTCTCTCTTAGCGGTACAGACGTCTGCAGGCAACACACCCTCGCATGACTTTCCGCCTCGTGGCTCAAATAAACCGGAAGCCACGCCAGTTTCAGCACAGGATTCGACTGGGCATCGCCTTCACTCGACGCTACGCGCATCTTATAGGCCGTGCGGACAGCCCGGACTATGAGCGCTGCCGTGTAGATGAGACTTTTACACATCTATTGTGCGACTGCCCCCATACGTGTCCCAACCAAATGCACTCGCTTCAACGTTGACAGGCATCGGCGTGAGCTGTGGAGCTTTGATGACTGTCCTCCGGAATAAACACCGCACGAAAGGGAGCCTCCACAATGAAAACCACCAGCGCGTCCGTCGACCGCAGTCGGGCAAAATGGACGAAGCGTGAGAAGTGGTTGGGATTTGCTCCTCCAGATGAAGACACACTTCGAGCCGTTCACATTTTATGATCCTACGCGTTGACAATCTGCAAAAGACCTGAAGTATGTGGACACACAAAATATTTCAGAAAGACTATTTATTTGCTTTATTTTTATGCATTCGAGTTTCACCCGCTAAAGCTGTTAGCAACCCGCGGCAGTGACCACGTCGCAATGTTTTTGAAACTGCACGATTTTTTGGGGTCATTGCGTTAAGATTACGTGGAGGACCCGAATAGTCAAGTTTTTAGGAGAGCTATTGCAAGCCCCAGCGATAACGCTAGGACCTTCGATGCCACAAGCATAAATACCAACGCGTTTTTCTGAAGATCAGATTAACGACTGTCGACGCTCTGTTCGCCGATATCAGTGTCTTTAAGTGCGTAGTGTGTATTGCTGTCGTTTGAGTTTCGTTTCTCGACCTTATTATCAGCAGCAAACTACTGCGCTTTACTCAGTTCAAGTTTTAAAGAAGACATTGCTCCAAAATAAAAAAGAGGCCTCACAGGTTTTACCTGTCCCTGTAAAATTTTTTTTTCATAAAATAGGCAAGAAATAAGGATTTTTACATTTACCATGTATCTTTCCTGGGCATGTAATGATAATTGTAGGCTACTCGGTTGAACCACTTAAAGACGTGTTAAATTCAACCCTAATCTAATTATTATTCATTAATCTTTGCACAACTATTTCACTGCCTCTTCAGCACTGGACATACGTTTTAATACAGGCACTAAACATGCAGCTTTTTTTAATTACAGAAATTCCATTCAAAATAACAGCGCAGGAATCCTTTGACGTAGTTCATGCTGATATGCAATGCCTAATTACAGGCGTACTCTCCGAAACAATCAGTGAGTGTTTTGATCATTCTATCGCACCAATATTATTATGAAGGAAATTTAGGAAGTGCAGTCAAAGTTTCGATACAAAGGTAAAAATGGCAAAATAGGGCTGCATTTTTCACAGCCGTCGCCTGGCTAAATTATGTTCGGTTTCATGGCTTCATTTGTTTTCTAATTATAGCGTACTATGTCACAACGTTGGACCCCTTTTTTGAGGCAAATTAGCATGACCTCTAAGATGTAGGGACGCCAAGGAAAACTTGAACATCTCCTCGTAAGAAAGAAAATCACCGGGATCAATAAGGAAATCGAGGAGGCGGAGGTAGGGCTACCTGAAAGCTGGAATCTTCTGCGTTTCTTTTTAGACCCAGAAATCAGCACACCACACAACGACGCTGCTTTAACAAAAAAAAATCACAAATACACAAATAACTTTTACAAGAACTAGAAACACAATATGTCGGAAGTACATCCAATGTACAGCAAGATCCGCTTACTGGCAAGGAAAACTTTACCTTGGCCTTGTTCATTGCCCTTGCATTTTCTTAGCTGTTTGCTGTAAAAAAGGGGGAAAATGCCAAATCAACTTGAAACTTGAAAACTCGAATTTCGACTACCCCCATAACCAAGGCTGAAGTTCGAGCGCCAATCAGGCTCCACACTAAGTCATCGCCAGGTCCACTTGAGAAATCTCCATAATGAATCTATCTCGACTCTCATAAAGTATATTAATACCTGCTTTGAATGGCGTAATATTCCACACCAATGGAACAGCGCCCACGTTGTAATGATTCCAATGTCGGAAAAGCAACTTGAACTGGAAAATTTCAGGGTTACCTCGCTAACGTCATGTGCTGGCAAGCTGATGGAGGACGTAATCCTGACAAGTCTTATTGAATATATAGATGTCAATGTGCTTTTCTCTCGCACAATGATGAGGCTGAGGCCGAAACTATGTACACAAGATATTACATTAAATAATGTGGGCGGTATCTCAAATATTGGACGCCGAAGGCATCATTGGGTTTTATATTACGAAGGCCTCGAGTAAAATGACCAACACGACTATATTGGAAAACTTACTATTCCTCGGAGTTAGGCAGCGCACCTACGATTATGATAAAGACTTACGCTATGATCGTACCGAGGAAATAACTATTGGTGAAGTGAAACTTAAGGAGATTGTACTAAGAAGTAGAGGTTCGCCACAACGATCGGTTTTATCTCCCCTCCCATTTCAGGTAGGTATGATTGGTTGGCCCGCAGAATTAGAAAAGATAGAAGGGGTTACACTACAGTCCAATAATATCAGCCTATGCGTAACCGGTGGAACGAATAGACACATATAGGAAACTCTACAGACAGCAATACGCATGATAGTGAAATGTGTCATGAATAAGAGACTGAGATTCTCACCGCAAAAATCAGTATTGCAGTGGTCGTAATACTTCTCTGGAAAAATCAAGCATGAGTTGCTTTTTTCTTTTTGCAGAGCGTTACCTTATACGTACTGCCAACTATGGATATCCATTGTGAACAGCATAAGAGTACCTGTGTCACCATAACGGGGGAAGCAATCAAAATCTTAGAAAACAGCGCAAATTAAACAATGAGGCTAATTATGAGAATAGCTAAACGACGTTATGGGATGAAGGAGAACAACCTGGTAGGACAGGTCTAGGCTTTTGTCATTCGCTATAAATTATATGTTCATCCCTACCTAAAACTCGAAATATCAGAAAAGGCAAAAATTGAAGGCGTCATTAGATGGTCATTCGAAGAAGCCATATGATTGCCTATAAACACATCGAACGAGAGGCTTTCAGCCTTAGGTGTCCACAATACGCTGGAAGAACTTGTAGAAGTCCGTATAATAGCGCAATACAAAAGACACACGCACACCTCTAATGGCGGAACCATACAAAACTTCGAGTAACATACACGTCACAGTACGGCACTAAGGTTGACATAAGGAAGCAAATTATTATCCAACCGCTACCAAGCAACATGCGTCCCGAACACCACAAGGTGGGAAGAAAGGGCAAGGGCTATTCACAAGACGAGGGGCAGGAATAAGCTTTATCAGAAATTGTAGTGGGAATGGGGGAGCGGACTGGTCTGCTGGTGTTGCGGCCCCCCTGGGTCCCAATCTACCCCCCCCCCCCCCTCCCCCCAATACACATGACTAGTATTTGGGGACATGTGCACGTAGCGCCATATCTCGTCTGTGATAGTGGTGGTCTCCCGTAACTGAATGGGAAATAAGCGAAAAAAATCCTATCTAACGAAATAAGCCAGTTACCGTGAAGGACTCCCTATTCTATACGACATATATATCCGAACGCTTTGGTACAAATACATTGTCGCATTACAAACCACGTGGCTTCCCAGAGTGTTTAATATTTTAACATTTGGGTCCATGTCTTTGAAGTGGACGGTGTTCAGTTGCCCTGGCAAGCCACACGCCTTGTAGTGCGATAATGCTACTTTACAAAACGTTCCGAGGGGTTTTTGCTGCGCCTGACCGGAAGTCATATTGGTATATAGCTTTTTATATGTGAAATGAGTATTTTGCCCATTTGCCATTCAGTTATGGCAGACGCCGTTGCTGCCGTCGAGAGATGGCGCCACATATCGCTGTCCCCAAATCCTGGAAATGGATGAGATTTCAATGCTCGAAAAATGTGTGTACGCCGTATCGGGCAACGTACAGAGCTATTATAAATATGTGTATGGTTGCAGTAAACTCGGAGTGTCATCCTAAGGTCAGCGGATCTATTAAAACTAACAGAGCTGAGGGGGGCTAAGGAATCGGTCATTGCTCTGGCAATGGCTTCCGCACTGGCCAACATGCTAGCACGCGATTGGATAACAATTCTAGAGTATGCAAAGGCATGCATCGCGCCGGAAGCACTACGAATCCTGGCTAACTTTCGCGGTCCATATCATCTGGGCGCCTACGCACTCCCCCCCTCTGAGCAATATTCCGCCAAAGGTAAATTTTTTTTCAAGAAAGGACGGCCCCAGGTCATATTTATTGGGCATGAACACAGGAGCCCCGAGAGGGCCGGAATTTCAAGAACTGGAGGCAGTAGAATACCTTGCAACTCATGGCCGCCCAGCAGGCCCAGGATGCCGCCAGAGCCCTGGGGCTCCTGGCCCGCATCTGTGCGTGGTTGGTCGCCCCATCATTCTGCTGGCATTAAGAATCAGGTATTTCTCTCCCTCTCGCACCACAGCTACATAGAAAGTAAAAAGCAGCAGACAATCAGGCGAAAGAAAGCATAGGCGACATTATTTGTGTGTTCTTAACTGTTGTGCAGCTATTCTCACTTCAAACAAAAGGAATTAGTGGATGAAAAATCATCATTTTCGTCGATAGGATCCAAACCCACAACCTCTCATGCTGCTCTACTATTTCAGTTACTACTGAGGGCGCTCCCTCGTCAACTTTACTGTAGGGACTTGTGTGTGCTTAATACCTAGATGCTACCTAACGCAACTCGTAGCCCAGGCGGCGAGTGTGGAACACTCTTATTTTTTTTGCCACAGGGTGTCACGGGGCATGTGATGCTCCGTCGAGTTGGCGGCTGACCAATAAAACAACGCATGCTACCTAAGGCTACATGTCTGTCGGGACGAACCCATAGCAATGACAGTAGGAATGAACGGGCATTGTCCGAGGGGCCAGTTTTCTGTATAATATGAAACTAATGAAGACGATGGACAGTTCAGCTAAAGAAAGTAGAGGGGTCCTTATTTGTGGTTTCTAAATTTTAGAGGAATAAATTTTAACTTAAACTAAAATGAGCTTTTGCAATGCAGACTTCATATGTTTATTCCTGTTTCGTCAAATACTTTTTCTAAAGGCTCACGACGGTTATGCGAAAATATTACATTTAAAGCCGAGCCTCTCTATTCTTTCTTTACCCATGTGGTTGTGAACATTTCATATTACGTATTGATTTCATAACGGACATGTCAATAAGGGGATCTGACAAACCTATAATTGCTAATCTGGCCAGCTGACACGAAAACCGTCAGGTTATTCTAACGAAACATTATTTTATCAACGTTACTTGCAGGCGAGACACCATAATCTTGCTTTTTCAAAACCT